>CM034152.1:589156701-589431688 GCA_019776745.2 Taxus chinensis | reverse complement strand
CTTATCCTATCTTAGAGATAAGAATGGATAAGACTGGAAGTTCTATAAATCGAGGAGGCCACCCCCCTCATTTAGCATAGAAGGAAGTAGTGAGAAATATTGTAGGAAGCTGTGCGAAGGAGCCATCAGTTTAAAGATTACATCCACCAAACTAAAGGCTGTGCATTAGTAAATAATCATAGCACGAGGAGTTCCCGGTGAAGAATTATCATAGTGCCGGATTGGTGATGACAGATGTGAGGAAATCATGGATGAAGTAACACAGAAGATATATTTAC
This sequence comes from Taxus chinensis, assembly GCA_019776745.2. NCBI lineage: Eukaryota > Viridiplantae > Streptophyta > Pinopsida > Cupressales > Taxaceae > Taxus > Taxus chinensis. Next base: position 589,431,410 of record CM034152.1, on the reverse strand, counting down.
TTAAGGTTGAGAGATATACACTTGAGGAAAGGCTTAAGAAGTTTTATCACTTGGTTACATACATGATGGATGATTTGGAGGGAAAAACATTAGGCCTTGATGGAATAGTTAGGGAACTAAAGGAGAAGGGTGAAGAATTGACCCCTGAAAAAGTGTTAGACATCGTTGGCTCGGTGTCAGACAAAGTAAATAAAGAGCTAATTGAAGTGCACGCTTGTGACAGGTTGTTATTCATTGAATTATTTGGGTAATTACCCTTAGATTCTTTATTCTTTTAGTTTTTACTTTTCTTTGAAGGAAATTCTTTGGAAAAAGTATTTTCAAGGAAGGATAATATCCCTAGTGTGAGTAATGTTGGTCTACAGAAATGGATAAGTATTAACTATGCACACAATTTATGAGTTGCATGAAGGGGCATGCACACAAGAAGAGAAGGAAATAATAGGATAGTGCACAGAGGTGCACATACCATAGAGGAAAAGTCAGTGTGTAAGGCTACATGCATGCATACATAATATTGAGGACTTATCCAATTTTAAAGAAAGGGCTAAAAATAGTAAAGCAGAGATAAAGTGTCGCTCAATCAAGATCCAAGAATATACTAAAGAAGAAAGTCTTGGCATATAAGAAAGGCCTATTAATAGATAAATAACATGTGGACAATGACAAGGATGGTGCATGGAAGTGGAATAAAAATAGGATTAAAGAAGATAAAAGGATGGAGCTATTTATAGCTTAATCTATTGTTAACACAAGTTGTAAAAATAATGCAAGATGTTGTAGAGCAAACTATTATTAGGAAAGGTGCATATAAGAAGTGAAGGGAAAGTCCCCATCGTATAAATATAGGTTATGCCTCATTGTATTGGAGAGATTTAGTGTAGAGATTATTAGTTCTAATGAGTCCTTTGAGTAATGGTTATGTAGATTTTTAGTCTATATGTAAGCATTGTGAGAGCAAGCATGGTCCAGAGCATGGATGTAATCAGTGGTGATGTAATCGGAATTATTTTTATGTAATGAATTATGTTCATCATGGATAATTGCTTATGGATTGCGAAGATCATTGTGTCTGAACATGGGTTGATTGGTAATTAGATGTTATTGGTTATTTTCTATGAATATTAATTTCCTTATTTTATGTGTTACTAAATTATCATGCTATGATGTATCTTTTTGAATAAATGATTATTGTGGTTATGATTATGAACATGCATGCTAACATCCTATTAAAAAAATAAAGGGAACTGGTGGTTGTGCACACTTAGTGTGAGCTTCCAAACTTATTTGGATGAAGTGTCACTGCACATAGTTATATTGGGTAATAAAAGACTACATTTTCTTAAATAAGCAATTTTTTATTAATATTATAAACCCAACATGTATAAAACAGAAATTTTTTATAGTGATTATGTTGCAACCTGACACCGGTAAGTAAAATTTGTAAAAATGGTAGGTATTCATAATAGTATGTGGATAAAAATAGTAAGTTTCTTAGAACAATGGATTTCCAACATTTGGAATATCCCAAATAAACAAGAAACATCATAAAAGGGTAATTCAGGAAACTTTCTAAAAATAGCAGTATTCAGAAAGTGGGCATCTTAAAATAGTAAGTTTCTAAAAATAGTGAAAACTTGCTAAAAATAGTAGTCCTTGATAGGACCTACTAAAAATAGTAAGTCTTAGAATTGAGCCCAGAAAAGTTGTGGCATTTCTCATTCTACTTATATTCTTTATTTTTTCCATCATCGCAAGGCCAGGAAGTTGTTTCATAGCCCAAACTTGAAATAAACCCCCCCACAGACTCTCAAGGCATCATTTCTGAGGTGATCTTTATAAGGCACAACTGGATGCAAGAAATTGGAATGATGAGAAAAGATCACCATGAGTGATGCTACCAATCATCTTAGGCTCCAAAATAATTCATACCTCCTTAGAGTGTTTATAAATACTTAATTAGTACTTGGTGATGATCTTATTGTAGTTAGGAGGTAAAAAATATGTGATCATCTTCAAGTTCCATTCAAGGATCAATCCTTCTATCTAGAGAAGGAAATCCATTTCCATAAAGAGAAAATTGAGCAAAAAGGTGTCTAGATGTTATAAGCATGTTTCCACTCGGGTGACATCTTAGATAAGGAAGTGAATTGTGAAGTGAAAAAGGGTGTCATAAAGTTCAAAAGTGAAATGTGAAGCTCATAGAGTAAGTTGAGGGTCATCATATCCTGAATCTATTGTAATGTCAAAATATCTCTGAGAAGCAAGTCAAAATGAGCTAATCAAGTTATCAATGTACTCAAAGCCATCATATGTGAAGGTTCAAGAAATCATCTATTACTATGGGAAAAATATGAGAAAAAAGGTATATGAGCATCCCAAATTTGATTCCATTAAAGGAGTAATATGGAGTCAGGAAGGGTAAATGGGTGATCTTCATGTGAAGCACCGTATATGAAAGAATAAGAAACCATCTCAGTTTCACTTGATGCCATTAACATAACAATGTTCTTAAACATGTATTTAACACTTGGTAATGTGATCACACCTCAAAGGAAGAAACATTACAACCAAAACTCATTTCAGTAAAAGTGAGGGTCATTGGACCAGAATATTCAAAAATAAAGATGATGAAAAGAGGGCACACATAGGTTACCTATTCTAAGAAGCTTCATAAGAAGGTTAGAATCATTGAAGATCCCATATATCCTCTTGATCCATGTGAGATTGATCCATTATGGCCTCACATTATTCATTGACATCCAAGTGTGTCTTTCTTGGTGGTGGAACCTTCCCATAATGATAAAATTGTGATCCCTCACCAGGCTCCTGAAAGTGTTCCTGTGACTAGTATCATATCTACTCTAGAATATGCATTCCCATAGATTCAAGATATTCTTCTGAGTGAACCAAGAACAATACAACTAGTTGTAATTCTTGACTTTAGAGCCATCATGAAATTCTTGAGATCCAAGCGAAGAAATAAGTCACATGTAACCTCTCGTATCTTCAATGGAACTTTTAGTGACCAGTATGTAGAAATTTCCTGACCAAAGGTTGCCAAACCTATGGAATAAATGACTCAGGATGAATACAAGATGAAAAATATTTCATTAGGTCAATCCAAACATGAGGTTGATGTAAATATGTTCAAGTAATTTTCTTCCCGCAAGCTTTCTAGAAATGAGGAGTACAAGCAAACGATGGAATAATTTGAAGAGCATATGATAACTCTCACTATTTATATGTAATAATTTTTTGATCCTAATGTAGTACCACCTCCTCCTATGGAATCTATCACTCATATTAGTAGCTTAGACCCTGAAAAAATCAAGAAATATCAAGGTCATTCAATGTAGGGAAGGACCAGTGATAGGTGGTTTCAAAAGATTCTTGAAAAGGCAAAAAAATATTTCCAGAGGTTTTCTCTTTGTTCAAATATGTTCTTTCCACCATTTCAAAAGTGAAGTAAAAAAGGGAGGAGATTGAAAAAGAGAAGATCCATTTCGATGAGGTGTTCTCACTTGCTTCCGAGACGAGTTTCGTCAACTCCCACACTCTCATGAGGTGGAATGTGTTTACATATGTTTTTGAGAACTTATCCTTAGTTTGTATCTACACAATGAATGATAGATATGACATGATAAAATATGTTATCTCCAAATTTGAATCTAGTAAACAACATTCCTTTTAGATTTTGTATTATGTTAGTAACTATGTTCAAAAGCTTGGATCCCTTACGCTCATTAAAAATTCATCATCGTAGGAACTCATAAGTTCTTTCTGAGAGTTAGACAGGAAGGAGGAAAGTGATCCTCTCTCCTTCAATCAGGATACTTTGGAGTCCCTTTACAACGTTAGAGGATTTATTTATAACATTTCAAGAGATCACAATAAATTGTTTACTCGACATAATTCTATTAATGATGTTTCCAAGATAGGGATCAAGGACTTAAGCTACATTCATATTCCAGAAGAAGAAAAGGTGAAACCTACAAAATTTTGGTTCAGTAGAGAATTTGAAGGATATGGGCTCATTCCAGGAACTCTCCCTCAAGGATATATGGCTAGTTATTCATCAACTAAATATTCATCCTCATCATATTTTTGAACCCTTCTCTCTCTCTCTCTTTATGTCTCTTCCTTATTCTCTCTCTATATTTTAAGCCCTCGTTGAAAATGCACATTTTCCCTATTTTGTCTTATTCACTTAAGTGACCTTCAACATTAACATTGTAAGAGTCCTTTTTTCACTAATAAGGAAAAGAATCACTTTTGTATCCTAGGAATATGGAAGGTCAAAAGTGATGAAGGGAAGTGAAAATTTATGTGGGGGGTAGATGAAGAGACATTTTTTAAATGCCATAAATTTGAATGGCTTCTCCATTTGTAGGGGTTGGCAATTGTTAATTCATTCTATGTTATTGATATTTACCATTACTACATCAAGAAACTAAAGTTACATTTCTTCTATTTCTATGCTTATGTTCCTCTACTCTCTCTCTCTCTCTCTTTACTTCCCAAATTTGTAAGAATGATAATCTTACATAACCAAGAAGGAACTTTATGTCCTTGATCAATGAACCTATAGAACTGTGTGTCTCTAGTTTTCTAGTATTTCTAATTGCTTGCATTATTTTGTTTAGCTAATTGAATGTGGATGTACTTTGGTTGATGTATGTGAATTTTGTAAGCCTAATCACAACACCAACCCTCTTTAGTTATCTCTCTAACTCCCCTTTACCTATCTTCACATCAAATTCCTCCATTTTACTCTATACAAGAAGTTTGCCACAAGTTTAGTGGAGTATTCCTGTCTAATCCCCAGCCTAACATCTACCCCATATTTTTAGGTATTTTACATTCAATAATGGGATCCTCCTCATAAAAAATAAGGAGGGTATTATCCCGTGACCATTGGTGGAAACCAATAATTTACATTGCAAAAAATTATTTCGCCAATATTACGAAAAGTAGTAATTTTGAATTTCAAAAAAATGTGCTAACAACTAGGAAAAACAAATAGAGGTTTTCATTAAATATGTGAAAGTTAAAAATATCCTCAAATTAATTTCAAAATATAGATTTTATGCTTGAGATATTAAACAAAGCGTGATTTGGCAATTAGGAGGCGTAGAAATTGACCTAAAGAGGAAGACCAGCCATGAGATATTTGGGATCAATGTGAAAATCAGTTTGAGTTCAAGTAAGAAGATGAAATTGAAATGGAATTTGAATACAAAACCCAGAAGATTTTGATATATTTGAAACCTAGTAAGAAGAAGAATCCCTAAGGAAACTAGTTTGTCCAATAGCGGGTTCACCAAATTATTTGTCCTAAATGATTAATTCTCTAGGGAGTGGTAACCAATTAAATCCTAATCAACTAGTTTCCAAAGCTATTTGCAGAAATATTGATGACATAAGTCCTTAGATCAATCCTATGTTAACAATGAAATGCTTAATAACTTATTAGGACCCTTCCTCATATGTAACTACACTCTCATTCATTAGATTCCACAACATCAACTTATTAAAAGGAGCATCCTGATAATAGATTGATTTGTATCATATTAGATTCATTTCTTAATAACCATGCTCTTGTAAGCTCACCAAATTCAACTTTAAAAACAATGGTAATAATAATATCTGAAATTGACAACATTGACAACTTTGAAAACTTTTACATCTTTTCATAATATGGAGATCTTAGTCTTTAGATGGTATTTTAAATATCCTATACCTTACTTTGATTTATTGAGGTCCTCATTTACTTGTCTTCATCTTATATGTACATATGTATGTTGTCATTATTTACCAACTACTTGTTTTCACGTTCTACATTATTATGAATTTACCAAAATGGATTCTAATAACTTCCAATGATCTCAAATATCTTAATGGTATTAATACCTCTTCAACAAACATAAATGAACTGATTAGAACAATCTTTACCTCAAATTTTCCTTAGATATCAAGAATTTCCTTCAAATATTCATAATTTGAGATACCCATCATCTAGATTGTTATCCTAAAATGGCATACAGATACATTGAGAAACATGCACAAAAGGACTTGCACATACCATAAACACATTTTACAAGCTGAAAAAGGAAATCAATTGGTCATCACTCCTTATATAATCCTCAACAGAGTTATTTAAAGACACACAAAAATCTCCATTATGTACAAAATCCTTCTCAGAGGCTTAAAACCTCAAGATTCTCAACAATCCTCATTCAATATTCCTTAAAATTGCTACTAAATGACTCCTTAGGCCTCATTATATAATTTTATTTGTCTCCTTACTAGGTATTTTGACCCATATCATCAAATAAAAACATTTCTAAATTTATTTTGGATGTTTAAACAATTCCAAACTTTCCTCAACAACCCTTCATACATTCCATTCAAGAATATTTCCTATAGTCTTGGTTTTATCATGAGAAAAGGTTTAGTGTTATCTCCTCTTACATTGGAGATATCTTTAGAAGAATCTTAAGGTGGATTACATTACATGGAGGTGAAAATACATTTAAAACACAATAATAGTTCCTTAAGATCATAATACATTGTTTACAATCTTTATAAATGCTTATAGTCCATATACTTCTTACTTAAAAATATAAGTTTTCAAATCACCACTTTTGGAGGAAAAATAGGTAAAAACCCCTAGAGGATTAGGATTGGAAAATTGAGGCTCATAAGACCTTATTCTACCACTTGAGTACATATTTACAATATTTATACAAAATATTTATGATGCTCCTGCATCAAATATCATGATAATACATGAACCATGGTAGATAACGATGAAATAAAGTACTAGCAATGAATAAGAGAATGAGACTTAGTTGATATCTGATATTGTATGTTGATCTAGGATGATATGATGAATGGAAATTATTGGAGATGATTAGACAGAACCTTGTTATTGAAACTATGATCTAAGAAACTTCCTGGCCCAAAGTGTATGGTCCGGCCCAAAACATACCCATGTTATGGTCATTTCTATATGCTTTAGTCCTTATGTGCTTTTAGCCTCTTTAGCTTCCTATTCCTACTTGTTACTTCATGATTTTCTTATATCTGGAATATGGATCTCTGATAATACCTAATGCTTGTTGTGTAACTGATTCAACCTTAAATATCTTAGATGGTGAGAGAGTATTGCAAAATAAACATTAGGTGGGTTGTGGGCACCCCAGTGCACCACCAATGTCACCACTACTCCGAAGAGGGCTCAAACCACACGTCATTCTCATCTAGCATGTGATATCTATAATGCATGCAACCAAATTGATAATCACGTTCTTGCAAAAATGAGAATGTACTTATCTCTTTCCCTATCTTGATTTGAATTTGATAATGTGGCTCTTTTAATTACATACTTGAGTAAATGTTTTCCCTAGAATGAAAATTTAGAGTATATAGAGCTCAAGGGAGTCTTGGAGTAGCTTTACTAATGATTTCTCTTAGTGTTAGCTCATTAGGATGTTAGGTATCAAGTAGAATGATTGCCATCCTTAATGGGAGACAAATAGCTTACTTATATATGTGTTTTATATCTATTAATTTCAAATAAGTTTGACTAATAGAGTACCAAAGGGATTAAATTAGAAAACATTTCATTGAAGGAAGAGGGACCAAAGTGCCAAGGTCGACCCATAGTGTATAGGTGTTATGGCTCTCCCTATTTGATATGGTCCCAGATACATGTGCGTGTGATTTGAAAGTTAGAATTGTGATATGTGAGGATATAGCCTAATTTGATGAATTAATATGACCATTGTGTGAAAACAAGAATGAGTAGGATATAGCTAGGGATAACATCATTGGCCAAATTGAGAAAGTGTGGACTAGTGTAAGAGTGTTGTATAATTTGTGTTGTTGCAAGTCATGAATTACCAAAATGAGTGTATACACTTGGAAAAATATGAGAACATAAAGTTAGACTCCAGAACCTTTTTCGGAATCCTTCCATCTTGTGCTAAAATGGTATGTTTAAAAAAGGCACATTCATCCATCAAAACATAATGGAAAGCTATTTTTTTACATGTACTTGCAATTTCTCTAATAGACATACATACAAAATGTGGTAGTATACATAATCCATGTGAATTTTAAAAAAAACCAGAAAAATATGTGGTATCATCGACTACCATGATAACAGTCTATGTATCGAATGGATTTTGCAATGACACTCAAACTCTTTGAAGCACTAAAGCACTATGGAACATACCCTAACCATTTAAGATTAATTTTGGTTTTATTTAGCATGAAACCATGTATGTTAAGAGAATTATGGTTGTAGATACATCATTAATACCATTAAATGTCTCATGTACATAAATGATAAATTCCCCTTTTCTAACATAATCTCATCCTATGTTAAAACAAGATATTTAAAACAACACATTGCAAGTGTTATGGGAGACTAGTCTACAAAGTGTGCAATCATGCACTTGGTATATAACTTGTTGGAATAAATTACTTAAATAAATGTGGTTTCACTATCTAAAATGATTTTAGAATATGCACAAAATGGGTTTGTTAAAAGGAATAAAAAATGTGAAACTATATACAAGAAAATGGAAGCATATAGAAGATAGTGAATTGTTTGATAAAATGACTCATATATATCATCCCACAAAATTCCATGATTAAAATATATACAAAATATTCACAATGGCATACATTTTAATAAGAAAAACTTTCCTCTAACTCTATTATTCCAATCGTCCACACACCTCATCACGAAGTAGCTCTACCAAACAAGGAAAATAGTGGGAAAACATTTTCGATTTTTGTTTTATTTTTTCAATAGTTGATCGTAGCCTTTGTTTCCATATCAACTCCACATCATATATTTCCTCATCCTCATCTCCCCCTCTTCCCATGTTCCCTACTCCCTTTATTTTAAAAAAAATGATTTTAAAACCCCTCAATTTGTGACGATATATTAGCTGAAATTTAGGAAATATTATAATCCTTATTATTAGTATATTGATTTTTCTTTGGAAACCATTGTTGATATGAACCTTGTTTGAGGCCCAAGACTATGCATATAGATGCTATTAACATGGAAATGCAAGGGATTCTTTAGATGTGCTATCTCATCCTCAAGTGATTTGATTTCAGAACTCATAGCTTGAATATGAATTTGAAACTCATTTTGTAGTGCTTGTATAGATTCTAGGATAGCCTTATAAAATATGTCATTGCCATGACCATTGATTGATGAAGGATAAATGTGAGATGGCCAAAAAGGGTTTTATGAATTAGTATCATTGACAAATTGCTTCACTCATGATATATAAATAATGAATAATGCAAGACTGAATTACAACATAAAAGATAAATCCAAAAGATTAAGGATTGAATACATATAAGAGTCATTCCAAAGTTTAAAATAGACAAGCAGGACCAAAACTGATTTTTTAGAAAAATGATATTTGTAAAATTAATATAATGACTATTGCTAAAAAATAAAAGATGAATTTTACAAAACAAAAATTAGGTATATTGGGTACCCTCAATGTTATAGACAAGAACCTCAAAGTGATTTCAAAATAATTGTCTTTCTCTTGTTATTCCCTTGTTATGTAAAATAAAAAAAAAATGAACTCCAAAAAAAGTGATAAAATTAGAAAAATAGAAAATAGGTTTTTGACTAATTTATCAAAATGAAGAAAAAACTATAAGTAATTAAAAAATATATAATTGTTAATTTTTATATACACATTAAAATGTGTTTTTGAACAATTAAAAACCCTATAAAGAGACCCTAAGAGCAAAAACCAAGTATGGAACCCTGTGGTAAATTTTGAAAACCAAATGTGGGGAATGAAATAAATAGAAACCCTATAATATTTAGAAATGTAAAACCATAGGGTGGGAAATATTGTGCAAGATCAACGAGAAGGTTCACTAAATGATTCAACTTTAATTCTAATAAATAAGAGATGGGGGTTAAATATGTTCTTATTTACTTATGTGTCAAAGAGTTAGCAACATGTTGTATATTTAGATAAATCTATAAACATTAATGCATGAAGTAAAATATAACTTCATTATAAATTTGTAATAGAGAATATGGAAATGATATTTGAAACACAAATGCATGCACTTAACTAATTACATACTCAAGAAGTTAATTTGGTTGTGTTTGTATAAGTGCACAAGCTAGAAATAATCTACAAATGCTTCATCTCTTAAAATAAAGGACACAATTGATTAGGTACAAAACCATCTAGTACTTATGGAAGTGTGGGATGGTTTGATGAATGTTAGATACTTTCATACAGTGATGCACTGACACTATACAATGTTTTGTGCCTATGCAACCCTTAGGGATATGTTTTTTCTTTTAAACCTTAACAGTCGCACAATTGTGAAACCATCAACGTGATGTGAAATATATTCAAACCATAACCATAGGTAGAATAACCTTTTTAGTGGTTTGTTTGAAGTGTAATTTGTACACCACCTACATTTGCAATACTCTGAGTAGGCCTCAAACTACATATAATTCTCCACCTAGCCATGTGGCATATATATAGATGTAAACTAGTTTGGAAACTTGATCACTTGATAATGAGAAACAATGGCTTAACATTTAAATTTATGAGATTTTCACAGTTCGTTGTTGAGAGAATTAATTGGAGTATCGTGTAGTAATTTTAAAAATCTGACATTTCGGGTCAAAAAACTAGACCCGTCATTAGGGAGAAAAGATTGTGAGTCATGCTTAACTTGAATTAGCTTGTGAGGTCTCTAGGTTGGGAAGTGTGACTCTATAACCAAGTTAAGTGTGTTTCAGACCTATGTAGGGGCTACTCCTATAGTGTGTTACCACTTTTAAAGGATTTGTGAGAGATTAGAGTTAGATTTCAGAATGTATTTTACAAGTATGCTCTTAAAAGTGATGGGCGGGGTAACTAGGTGAGTTAGAATTTCTTATACAGGCTTTCGTAGGTCTAGTTTTGCATTGAGGATGACCTATAAGATATGAACCAATCCATAAAAGATATCAAATTAAGAGAGTGGTTGTTGGGTGGCTGGGAATGAAACCATCATATTTAGATCAAACTATTAGATGTTTTACTCCCAGATGGACGGTCCCATATAGGTAGTTTGTGAAATTCTACAATGTTATGTGAATGATGCATGGGAGGAAAATATTTTATTGGACTAATGCAATTAGTTTTTGTGTTCTACTAATAAGTGTAGATAACAAAGCAAGTCATGAAAGAGATATAAGAATAGGTCAAATGATAAATTGCCAAATTCAGGTGTTTATACTTATAAACATAATATAAATTTGATGTAACAAGTCAATGTAAATATTGTTTACAGAATTGATAGTTAAAGTAAACATTAAATATCTAGTTAAAACAATTTACATGTTTTTTCACTAATAAAATCTAGGTTTCGTATATTAGTCTAGTGTATTGAACTTTCAAAATTCAAAATTTAAATCAAAAAGAAATCAATTTTATTTTGCATCGCATTTTTATTGCATGCCATGTCAATTTTCAATTTTTTTCAAAAATATAAAGGTTAACCTTGTAAAAATTGGATGGTATTTGCATCGAAGTATGAAGAGATGTTATTTACATCAACATTTAAAATATGACACTATTTGCATCAAATTTTTAAAATATTGTTAATTTTAAAGTGGTGATACTATTTATACACCATTTTCAAGGCGATTTTGTTAAATACAAATTTATCTAACATAATATTGTTGCATGAGTCAAAATTTGGGTGTATAATTCATGAAAATGTAAAAAACAACACTAAAGTGTCACAAAATCATTAAAATATACTTATAAGCTCGATGGAATTTAAAATTTTATCCTTGCACCTAGGTTACTAGAATTCAACATATTTTGGAATGGAAAGATAGAATCTAAATTATCTGACTTCCTTTGGTGTTTAGTTTGCCAAGTATTTCCCCTTGGGGAGCAACTTGAATATATCAACATCCTTAGTATTAAGTGTCTTACATGTTATTTCCCTAAAAAATTTAAGCACTTCTTTTGGTTTTTCCTAGAGCTCAATTTACATGGAACTAGATTCATGGCCTTTTTCAATCCTTCCATTTAAATTCTTTTAATTAATGTATAATTTTCCTTGGGAATTATGCAACCTAGATTGCACACATTGGTTTTTTTAGACTTTCTTTAGAGTAGTTATAACTATAGAAATATAGAAATGCTTCACTATTTTTAGTACGAAAGTTGTTTCTCATTTTTTTGTAAATGAAGTTCTCTTGATATTCTCGGTGTGTATGTAGATTCAAATCTAGGATGAGAAGGTAGGTGTTGAGTTTCAACATGTGCAAGTATTGCCCCCATCATTTGGAGAGTGCTCTTTTCGCTATTAGTTGCATGTATCTTGATCTCTGTAGGGTTCTCCACAACTAATACCCACACATCGGCATAGTGAGCCACACTGCTACTTATCCACTCCTCCTTACTAGAGGTGTTGTAGCCCTTTGTCGCATGACAAGTCTTCGGTTGGCTTATTTTAGTGGTCCTCTTTTGGTGCAAGGAAATATTCAAATGGACATTCCCACACCACTTGGGTGAGGAGTTACTATTTTATTGGCTCTAATTGGTGATACTCTTAATGTTGATGGGTGGGTGGCCCCTCATCTTCCTTCAAATAAACCATTTCCTTGGAGTGCACATCCTAAGGATTATTGACCACCTCCTCCCTCGAGGATATTGTTGTTGCATATGCTTGATATGTTACTTTGTGTTTTGATATTTAGTACTTTTTGTTTAGTCATGTATTAACCAACAACTTTTTATTGTTTCTAGCATTTATATCGATTGAATCCCTTTTATTTTTAACTTATTATTTTCTATTACTATAATATATTGATGAATTCTAATAAAATTATTAATTAGTTACCTTTCTATATAACGACACTAAAGGAGAGTGGTTAAGGAAGGAGGCCACCTATTTTATCCCTTAAATTGGTATTTATGAGTGACAATGTGAGTGAGTGTGACATCAACACTTTGTAAGTATTTATTGTGTTAGATTATGAAGTGACATCATTTATGTCATCCTTGATGTTATTTTCATCATCATTTAAAATATGACACTATTTACATCAACATTAAAAAAAAAATACAGTTAACTTCATAGGGTTGATACTATTTATGCACCATTTCAGCGTGTTTACATTAGATAGAAATTTATCTAACACAATTTTACATTAGGAGTCAAAATTTGCATCATGAATTGAGAAAATGGAAAAAAAAATGACATAAAAAGTGTCACAAACTCGTTAACATATACTAATAAGTGATGAAATTTAAATGCTTCTCCTTGCAAGGTTGACTTACTAGACTCGACATAGTTTGGAATGGAAAGATAAAACCTAAATTATCTCTCTTTCTTTGACTGTTTAGTGTACCAAGTATTGCCCCTTGGGGAATAACTCAAACATATCGACCTTCTTAATTTTAAGTGTTTGGCATGTTATCAACCTGAAACTTTTAAGCAATTATTTTGGTTTTTCCCAAGAGCTTAGCCTGTATGGAATTGGATTCATGGCCTTTTTCAATGCTTCCATCCAAAGTCTTTTAATTAATGTATGATTTTCTTTGGGAACTATGTTAACTAGCTTGCACACATTGCTTTTCTTTGGAATTTCTTTAGAGGAGTTACACCTATGAAAATCTAGAAATGCAAAACTTTATTTTTAGTAACGATGCAGTTGCCTCTCACTTTTTTGTAAATGTTCTTGTGATATTATCGGTGTGTATGCAGATTCAAATCCAAGCTGAGAAGGTAGGTGTTGAGTTTCAACATGTGCAAGTATTGCTCCGTCATTTAGGGAGTGCTCCTTCCACTATTAGTTGTGTGACTCTTGACCTCTACAGGATTATTTACCACCAGTGCCTAGACATTGGCATAGTGAACCCCGCCGTTGCTTCTCCTCTCCTCCTTGTTGAAGGTGTTGGAGTCTATCATTGCGCGACAAGTCTTGGGTTGGCTCATCTTAGTGGTCCTCTTTGGTGCAAGGAAATATTTAAATGTACATGGCCTCACCACCTAGGTGAGGAGTTATTGTTTGATTGAGTCCTCTTGGTGATGCTCTTGATGTACATGGGTGGGTGGCCCCTCATCTAGCATTAGATGAACCACTTGCTTGGGGCATGCCTCCCAAGGATGATTCACCGCCTCCTCCCCCGAGGGTATTGTTGTTGCATGTGCTCAATATGCCAATATTAATATTTTGATATTCATTACTTATATTTAATCATATATTTACTAGTGACTTTCTATTTTCTCAACCATATATACCAATTGAATCCATTTTATTATAACTTGCTCTAAACTTATTATTTTCTATTAAAATAATATAATATATTCATGAATTCCAGTAAAATTATTGGTCAGTCATCTTTCTATTCCAAGGCAAGCACTAGAAGTGACTGGTTAAGGAGATCAACTCCATTATCCCTTGAATTATTATTTTATGAGTCTACATCAACATTTTGCTTGGGCGGTCACATCCCCCATCTTACAAATATGCTTACAATTACAATGGCGGCTCACAAGTTGAGAGTGAAGCCTGCACACAGGACGTCTGCATTTATTAACACGTAGTTGGTGGCCAATAATTTCAACATATAACGTCAAATGCATGTGCAGCTCTTAAAACTGGACAATGGCCCACTGGGATGAGATTAGACTGTCTACCATATTCAAGAAATCAAATGTCCAATTAAATTAGCATTTGATACTCACAACTATATAGTCAAATATAGGTATCTCAGATAATTTATTTATAAATATCAATTTTAAATTATTTATTTTGGACTTTTCTATGTTATACTGATTAACAATTTTAATTTTTTTTATTAAAAAGTTATTGAACACCAATTAAAGTTTTAAATTTAATTGTATTAATATATTAAGTTTTGAGCAATCTTTTAAAACAATTTTTACTTGTAAATATTTGGCAAATAAGTTTTAAATTTAAAACTGAAATTATCATGTGATAGTGGATAAAATGTCAAATTAAAAATAACTATTAATTATTGGTTCGAGATATAACGACATAATTACGAGGGGATTAATTCTAATTTTTTAAAATTATTTTTGGTTATTTTTAGAACTTCACATTAATTTTTTACTTGAAGTCAATATTGATTTACCATTTTATTCATATTATTACAAAATATCTTAATGTTTTTTTTTTAAAAAAATATTCATATGTATTATAATGTCAGTGTAGCTAGAAGAGAAGTATAATTGAAGGAAATAGTTATTTAATTCTTTATTCCTCTTCACTCTTCACAAAATCTTAGGAACTACCTAAGAATTTTTATTGCTTTGTTTAGGTTTGAGTCCCATCACTTACTTGTATTGGTAAAGCTAACTTGCAAAAAACATCATACTAAAAAATTATACCAATTTCTCTAAATTAGTGATTTATTACGATCCTCAAACAAATTTTAAAATACTAACTTTTATTTATTTATAAATTATTAACTAAAATTGTAAGAACTACATCCACTTCAATTATTACTACTTGAGAGTGTCAATATAACAATACTTACTATTTAATATAACAATTTTATTATATATACAATATTTTTGTTGATATATTAAACAAAGGGTAAAGTTTGAGCAGAAAAAACTACTTCAACTGAAAATAATAACCTGAAAAAGTAAAAAGACAGAACAACAATAAAATGGGTGACCACATAATTTTTTTGATTGAATTTTTTTTTCATATATAAATATAAACAAAACGTATAAGCTGATGATACAAAAAAAATGACAAAATTCACATTATTTAAATATATTATTTTAATAAAACTCCTTTAAAAAAAATAAATTTAGAACTATATTATTATGGAAGGAAAGTTATAGATTACAGTAGTATTTATAAATTATAAGCACAAAAAAACAATTGGTATGGAAATACACCACAGGAAAAATATAAAACTGAACTAAAAATAATGAAGATGAATAATGGAAGATGATCCCGAAACCTCGATTAAAAGAACTCACACAATTATTATCCAAAAGCAACTCTATTTAGTAAATAGATACAAACAAAACAGCCATAAATGAGGGAGACAGGTTTCAAATCTCACCCCTGGCATGTGGGTCTTACAATCCATCCAATGACATTGACAATTTAAATTTTAAAAGTAGTGAAAATGACAAGTGAAGAGCTTCCTTGCAGTTGCAGCTCATGGAAGTACATATCTCCAAACAGTATTACTGTTATAATAAAAACCATTGAAACAGTCATCCCAATAATGCAATGGAACTGAACTTTCTCAGATAACTTTGATCCTGTCAAACCCCATCAGAATAAAGTGGGACGTCACACCAATCAAATAAGGTGATATATACTGACAGAAAATGGCTTCTCATCTGAAATATATTGGCAAACATCGTTCTTTCTACAGCTGTTGGATTACAAAAGTCCACACGCATTCTATGGTGGTTGATTTAAAATGTGGTTTGCCAGATTTGGGTCCCATTTCGACATGTTTTAAGTGCTTGCAGGAAAAATATTTATTGCTGAAGCTTTCTAGATTTGGCACTCTTGTTCAATTTTGGGCTTATTTCCTTTGTATTTTATATGATTTATTTTATTTTTATGTATTTTTTAGTCGATGTTTTTGACTTTGGTTTGCCTGCTTTAGACTTCGTTTATTTTACTCTCATTTGTTTTGTTTGTTCTTTCCCTCTTTATTAGGTGGAGGATTTCTCTCTTCTTCCATGTTCTATTGTAATCTTGGGTGTTTTCTTATTCTATAGGATACATAATTAGTTAGGTTAGTTATGTTATTTCTACAAAAAGGACTATGATATTTGTGGATCTTTTGCTCTCTGATTTTGAATTCTTCCAGGTTGTGTTGGCTTTCTCACTGGTCGTTCCCTTTTATTGTGTGTTGACTTACACACTAAAAGGGTCCTTATTTCAATTTGAGAAGTCACTAAACACACAAGTGCATTTGTGCATTTAAAATAATTAGAAAGAATGCACATAGATTGCATGTACGCGTAATATCAATTTTGTGAAACGAAAAATTATTTTCTAAGAGCCAAACACAAAGTTCAAGCATTTAGACATCATCCTATCATTTATTACTTGTTGTGCATTAATTGAAAAATAAAGATTGGGGCACTTGTATACACCAAACTGCTTGTTGCATGCACCAAATAATGATTTCAATACTTTTTCCTCGAAGATTGTTTGATAAAGACATGCCTCAAATCCGAACTTGATTTTTTATAATTTTATAGTGTTGGGGTCGGATTACAATTTGAAGCAAGGAGAATAGTTTCCCATCGCTCCACCATGAAACAAGAAAAAATGAGCATGGTTTTCGAGGGCTTGTACAAGTTGATCACATTCACATAATCCATTTCACATTTGATAGAGGATGTTATTTATGTATTCTATAGAAGTTGTGTAATTTTTATACTTTTTTACAAAATTGTTAGACTAGCTACACAATTTGTATTTTGGGCTCCATTCATCTTATTGTCTAGCTCAATTTCATATTGGTTTCCATCAATAATTATCTTCATATTTCTACTAAATCGAGTATCATCATATAAGAGGTTATTAATAATCTATTTTCTCGACCACTTATAAATATTTCCTAGTTTCCTATGTTCTAATCATTCCAATGTTTTACAATTAGGTATAATTTATTGGTTTAGATTTATTTAGATTTAACTTTAGTTAGATGCACGGTCAATTTTGTTTATGCTTGATGTAAGCCAACTTTCCACATTTACATTTTGTTGAGCTCAAGTTCTATCGAACATCCAACCCTTTGGTTTTTTCTTTTGGTAAACTAAGTCATCTTATACCCAACCTAGGTTTTATATTTTGGTAAAGCCCTACTTGATTTTTTAAGGTATTTCTCTGTCCTCTTGTCGATATAACTAATCATCCTATGGTTTTCTTTATTTTTTTCAATCTTCTAGCCCTAACTCTTGTGTTGTTCCTTTACATGATCTACATATATTTTATTTTATCCAAATTGATTAGATCCAAGACCTGAACCCAAATAAGTGCTAGATAGCATTCCAATTTAGTTGATCTCGTAGAAACTCCATTGATTCATCACATCGTTTTTGCGAAAAAAAGGGTTACTCTCATAGAGGCACAAGTTAACCCTAAAATTATACCACCTCCTCTTAAGACTCATATGGATGATAATAATTTGAATGGTTCTCATGTAATTATTTGGATTTGGTACTCTTGTTCAATTTTTGGGCTTATTTCATTCGTATTTTATATTTATTTGTTTTGGTTGATGTTTTTGACTTTGTGTGAGTTTTTTAATCGACGTTTTGGGAGCATCCTCCATTATTCATCTTGATTATTTTTCATTCAGTTTTATATTTGTGGATCTTTTGCTCTCTGATTTTGATTCTCCGAGTTTGTGTTGGCTTTCTCACTGGTTGTTCCCATTTATTGTGTGTTGACTTAGACATTAAAAGGGTCCTTATTTCAATTCGAGAAGTCACTAAACATACAAGTGCATTTGTGCATTTAAGATAATTAGAAAGAATGCACATAGATTGCATGTAAGAGTAATATCGATTTTGCAAAAGGAAAAATTATTTTCTAAGACCCAAACACAAAGTTAAAGCATTTAGAAATCATCCTATCATTTATGACTTGTTGTGCATTCATTGAAAGATAAAGGTTGGGGCACTTGTATACACCAAACTGCTTGTTGCATGCACCAAATAATGATTTCAAGACTTTTCCCTCGAAGATTGTTTGATAAAGAAATGCCTCAAATCTAAACTTGATTTTTTTTATTGTTTTATAGTGTTGGGGTCGGATTACAATTTGAAGCAAGGAGAATAGTTTCCCATTGCTTCACCATGAAACAAGAAAAAATGAGCATGGTTTTTGAGGGCCTGTACAAGTTGATCACATTCACGTAATCCATTTCACATTTGATAGAGGATGTTATTTTTGTATTCTATAGAAGTTGTGTCATTTATATACTTTTTTACAAAATTGTTAGACTAGCTACACAATTTGTATTTTGGGCTCCATTCATCCTATTGCCTAGCCCTATTTCATATTGGTTTCCATCAATAATTATCTTCATATTTCTACTAAATCAAGTATCATCATATAAGAGGTTATTAATAATCTATTTTCTCAACCACTTTTAAATATTTCCTAGTTTCCTATGTTCTAATCATTCCAATGTTTTACAATTAGGTATAATTTATTGGTTTAGATTTATTTAGATTTAACTTTAGTTAGATGCACGGTCAATTTTGTTTATGTTTGATGTAAGCCAACTTTCCACATTTACATTTTGTTGAGCTCAAGTTCTATCGAACATCCAACCCTTTGGTTTTTTCTTTTGGTAAACTAAGTCATCTTATACCCAACCTAGGTTTCATATTTTGGTAAAGCCCTACTTGATTTTTTAAGGTATTTCTCTGTCCTCTTGTCGATATAACTAATCATCCTATGGTTTTCTTTATTTGTTTCAATCTTCTAGCCCTAACTCTTGTGTTGTTCCTTTACATGATCTACACATATTTTATTTTATCCAAATTCATTAGATCCAAGACCCAAACCCAAATAAGTGCTAGATAGCATTCCGATTTGGTTGATCTCGTAGAAAATCCATTGATTCATCACATCGTTTTTTGTGAAAAAAGGGTTACTCTCATAGAGGCACAAGTTAACCCTAAAATTATACCACCTCCTCTTAAGACTCATATGGATGACAATAATTTGAATGGTTCTCATGTAATTATTTGGATTTGGTACTCTTGTTCAATTTTGTGCTTAGTTCATTTGTATTTTATATTTATTTGTTTTGGTTAATGTTTTTGACTTTGTGTGAGTTTTTTAATCGACGTTTTGGAATCATCTTCCATTATTCATCTTGATTATTTTTCGTTCAGTCTTATATTTGTGGATCTTTTGCTCTCTGATTTTTAATTCTCCGAGGTTGTGTTGGCTTTCTCACTGGTTGTTCCCATTTATTGTGTGTTGACTTAGACACTAAAAGGATACTTATTTCAATTTGAGAATTCACTAAACATACAAGTGCATTTGTGCATTTAAGATAATTAGAAAGAATGCACACATATTGCATGTAAGAGTAATATCGATTTTGCAAAAGGAAAAATTATTTTCTCAGAACCAAACACAAAGTTCAAGCATTTAGACATCATCCTATCATTTATTACTTGTTGTGCATTCATTGAAAGATAAAGGTTGGGGCACTTGTATACACCAAACCGCTTGCTGCATGCACCAAATAATGATTTCAAGACTTTTTCCTCGAAGATTGTTTGATAAAGAAATGCCTCAAATCCAAACTTGATTTTTTTTATTGTTTTATAGTGTTGGGATTGGATTACAATTTGAAGCAAGGAGAATAGTTTCCCATCGTTCCACCATGAATCGAGAAAAAATGAGCATGGTTTTTGAGGGCCTGTACAAGTTGATCACATTCACATAATCCATTTCACATTTGATAGAGGGTGTTATTTATGTATTCTATAGAAGTTGTGTCATTTTTTATACTTTTTAACGAAATTGTTAGACTAGCTACACAATTCGTATTTTGGGCTCCATTCATCTTATTGTGTAGCCCTATTTCACATTGGTTCCATCAATAATTATCTTCATATTTCTACTATATTGAGTATCATCATATAAGAGGTTATTAATAATCTATTTTCTCGACCACTTATAAATATTTCCTAGTTTCCTATGTTCTAATCATTCCAATGTTTTACAATTAGGTACACTTTATTGGTTTAGATTTATTTAGATTTAACCGTAGTTAGATGCATGATCAATTTTTTTATGTTTGATGTAAGCCAACTTTCCACATTTACATTTTTTTGAGCTCAAGTTATATTGAACATCCAACCCTTTGGGTTTTCCTTTTGGTAAACTAAGTCATCTTATACCAAACCTAGGTTTCATATTTTGGTAAAGCCCTACTTGATTTTTTAAGGTATTTCTTTGTCCTCTTGTTGATATAACTAATCATCCTATGGTTATCTTTATTTTTTTCAATCTTCTAGCCCTAACTCTTGTGTTGTTCCTTTACATGATCTACATATATTTTATTTTATATAAATTAATTAGATCCAAGACCTGAACCCCAATAAGTGCTAGATAGCATTCTGATTTGGTTGATCTCGTAGAAACTCCATTGACTCATCACATCATTTTTTGTGAAAAAGGGTTACTCTCATAGAGGCACAAGTTAACCCTAAAATTATACCACCTCCTCTTAATACACCTATGGATGATAATAATTTGAATGGTTCTCATGTAATTATCAAAGGTCAATATAGTAAACAAAAATAGGTTGTTCTGGAGAATCAAAATGGAATAAAAAATGTACTAGTTCCTAGAAAACATCTCTTGAAGAATCCTAATGTAATAGATGATATGTTGAGTGTGATATTAGATGTCTAATCAAAAGCTCAAGGTCAAGAACATACCAATGGAGTCATTACTCATGATTATACCTATTAATTACATCATTGATATTTAGATGTTAATAATGATCAAACACCTAGTGAGACACATTCATTTATCTTAGCATGTGGTCACTTCTCAAATTTATTTCAAAATCATCCACATTCATGCTTCCCCCTAATGTGCATGTTTCTATTAATTCTATACATCATATGGTTGACCCACATGTTTCTTCCTAATATTTTCCAACTCCTTCACGTGTTTCTCAGTTTCCTTCTTTTTTCCAATGCTTAATTGTTTTCTTCTTCGCCTAATTTTTCTATTCTAATGTATTTTACCAACACTTATTTTCCTTCTAAGATGACCACTATGATGAATACCACATGGGAATTATAAAATCAGATCAAGGAATCACCTCGAGGTTTCGAAAATCCATGTAACATGGTCTCTTCAAATGAAATATTTCTTAACAATTTAGAGTATGACGTGTTTTCTTACCCCTTCCTAATGGTTTTATATGTTTATAATCACATAAAATGCCTAATCATCTCTTTAAAATTGGATTGAAGCATGTGATATGTTTGTAGGCATTCAATTAGAAAACAAAATCCATTTTACCACCTTAGGACATTTAATGCCTCTTTCTAATACTTCAAACATGATGATAGGTTATTGATCATGTTAGTTCCTAGGAGCTTGGCGAGATATACTCTAGATTTCTTATTTTCTCTACCATAGGGATCTATACATGCCTTTTCTTACTTGATCATTTTCCTCCATGTTTTCTAGTCAAAATGGTTAGCAACAATGTCATCTTTACACATATTTCTCAATAATATAGACAATGTGTTGATAAACATAAATTAGCGATTGTGTATTTAACTTCAAGACTTTGGTTACACAGATGACTCTCAAGTTTCCTAAACTTGAACTTATAAATTTATTTTATTGAAAAAAATTCGCGTGTGCATATCAAGTATAAAGTAGTATTCAATGCATATCGATCATTTTATGAACTTTTTCGTGCAACTAAGAATTTAAAGATCACACTTTTAGAGGATAACATACTCAAGTAGGGGATAGATTCCCATACCTCTAGCAAGTCCTTCTTTCTCTTTTTCATGCAATATTTCTCTTCTTCCATTTTTCCCACATTCTTGGGTATTTCTAGTTCCATAAATTACATAATTAACAAAGCTAGTTCTGTAATTTCTATGGAAACGTCTACTGCTCTTGTGGGTCCTTCTTTCCCCTAAGTTTTAATTCCTTAAGGTTGTGTTTTCTTTCCTTCCTACTGTCTCTTGTATCCTTCATTTTTTGTGTGTTTTCTTATGCACCATTTCCTTAATTGAATCCAAGAAATATTTAAATACACAAGTTCCTTGGTGTATTTAGGATATTTATGAAGAATGCACATTTATTGCATGCGAGAGTAATATCATTTTTTTTTTGTTTCCAAGATCCAAGCGTAGAGTTCAAGCATTTAAAGAGCATCCTAGCATTTACGAGCTGTTTTCCATCCATTGAAAAATAAGAGTTGGGGAACTTGCATATATAGAGTTTATATTTGAGTTGCATTAATTGTTTATTTAAATAATTTTTCCTCAAACAGTGTATTTAATAAAGATACACCTTGAATCTAAACCCTAATTTTTAATGTTTGATACTATTGGGGTTGGACTAGGATAGGGAAATGAGAATAATTTCCCACTAATATACAATAAAAAATGAATAAGTGATCAAGGTATTCAATACCCTGGACAAGTTGATCGCACTCACATAATCCATTCACATTTCATAGTGGGAACTATTCCCATATTATATAAAACTAGTTTTTTCATTTCTATATTTTGTATAAAACTGGCTACAAAATTCCTATTTTATGAGATCTATTTGTATTGTTTTATGGCCCTATTTCAAAATGTTTTCCATTGAAAATTATATACAAATATACATAGAATTGAATATTAACATATAAGACCATAATTATCTAGTTTTTTCAAACACTTATAATTGATTCTTAGTTTCCTATATTCTATATATTCCAATGCTTTACAATAAGGTATGACTTATTGAATTAAAATGATTTAGATTTAATTTCAATTAGATTTGGTTAGTTTAGTTTGGGTTTAATGTTAACCAAATTTCCACATTATCATTTTGGTGAACCTAACTCAATTTGTACCCAACCAGAGATTTCCTTTTTATGAAATCAAGTTGCATTCCTTTTTGTAAACCTAACTGATGTAGGAACATCAAGTGTAAATAGTCAATTTTGGTTTTTTAGGGCTTAGATAGGTTTAAAAGATGAATAAATATGGTTTAGGATCATTATCACCCTTCTTTATCCTTTATATCATTATATTTTCATTTTCCCTCCAAAAACTAGGATTTAAAAACTCAAATTTATAATGAGTTCTAGGTGTTTTCAAGCCTTCTAGCCACATGCGTTGATCATGAAATATCATGAGGAGTTATGAGATATGTTATGTATTGTATTAAGGTGAAAAAAACCTCTGAGGCATGCACTAACTAGATTGGTCGAGGTCTTGATTTAAATCACTTGGATGGTTAGTGTTAGTTAGGGTTGCATAAAATGATATAACTAAGTAAATGAGATCATTGTAAGAAGGACAAAGTAGGAGGAGAGAAAGGGGCATGTAGGAAGGTGAAAGGATATTTTAAGTAAGGATTTTAGTGTAATAGAGGTCATTTTTCATGGTTTGGTCTCATACTTCTATGATCATTTGCTCAAAATATTGTTGTATATGATTCTGAGTGAAATTTGGTAGTATAGCATTTGTCTTGTGCTTTTTATCTTCTTTATTTTTCATTTACTTGTAGGGAAAAGAATTAGTATAAGTAATAGGATGTGTACGTGATGTTGGTTGGATCAATACATTTAAGGGACTAAAAACCATAAAGAAACCACTGTCGAGGTTTGTCAAACTATTACAATCAAGTCTGTCATAGAAAAGATGTAAGAAAATGCTTTGTTTTCTACATAATAAGTCCATATAAATTGTTGGGATGTCTTAAGTAATTTTATACAGAATAATGAGTGTTGAGATACCCAAAAAGGATTGAAAGATCATGTTTCAAAAATATTTCCAAACTATACCCTCACTACCTTGTAACTATACAATTTTTACCCCCTTGTGAACTGTTATGAATAACTTGAGTTAGAAGACATGTTTAAGGGTGATATTTTTTGGATAATTACCTGAACTAGAACTAGATAACTAGTAAAAATATTAGTAAGGAGAATCCTTGTGGAATAATTGTTTACAACCGTGAAGACTGTTATGGATAACATCGTTCTTTCTACAGCTATTGGATTACAAAATTCCACACGCATGTTGCGGTGGTTGATTTAAAATGTGGGTTGCGAGACTTGGGTCCCATTTCGACATGTTTTAGGTGCTTGCAGGAAAAATATTTATTGTGGAAGCTTTATGGATTTGGCACTCTTGTTCAATTTTGGGCTTATTTCATTTGTATTTTATATGATTTATTTTATTTTAAAATTTTTGTTTGATGTTTTTTACTTTGCTTTTCCTGCCTTAGAATTTGTATTTTTTTATATCATTTATTTTATTTTCTCTTCCCTCTTTATTATGTGTTGGATTTCTCTCTTCTTCCATGTTCTATTGTAATCTTTTGTGTTTTCTTATTCTATATAATACATAAATAGTCATGTTAGCTATGTTATTTCTACGAAAAGGATTAGTACATTTGTGGGTCTTTTGCTCTCTGATTTTGAATTCTCCAAGGATATGTTGCATTTTTCATTAGTCCCCCCCATTTATTGTGTGTTGACTTACACACTAAAAGGGTCCTTATTTCAATTCGAGAAGTCACTAAACACAAAAGTGCATTTGTGCATTTAAGATAATTAGAAAGAATGCACATAGATTGCATGTAAGAATAATATTGAATTTGCAAAAGAAAACTTTATTGTTTCTAAGAGCCAAACACAGAGTTCAAAAATTTAGAAAACATCCTATCATTTATAACTTTTTTTGCATTCATTGAAAGATAAGGGTTGGGGCACTTGTATACACCAAAGTGATTTTTGCATGTATTAAATGTTGATTTAAAAAAAAAATCCTCGAAAATTGTTTGATAAAGACATGCCTTGAATCCGAACTTTATTTTTTATGGTTTTATAGTGTTGGGTTCGGATTACGATTTGAAGCAAGGACAATAGTTTCTCATTGTTCCACAATGAAACAAGAAAAAATGAGCATGGTTTTTGAGGGCCTAGACAAATTGATCGCATTCACATAATCCATTTCACATTTGATAGAGGGTTTTATTTATATATTCTATAGAATATGTTGTGTCATTTATGTACTTTTTACATAATTTTTAGACTAGATACACTATTCCTATTTTGGGATCCATTCATCTTATTGTCTAGCCCTATTTCACATTGTTTTCCATCAACAATTGTCTTCATGTTTGTACTAAATCAAGTATAATCATATAACATGTTATTAATAATCTATTTTTTACCACTTCTAATTATTTCCTAATTTCCTATATTCTAATCATTTCAATGTTTAACAATTAAGTTCAATTTACGTATTTATATTTAACTGTAGTTATATGCATGATCAATTTTGTTTATATTTGATATAAACCCACTTTCCACATTTATATTTTGTTGAGCTCAAATTATATCAAACATCCAACCATTTGGATTTTCCTTTTGGTAAACTGACTAGACTTATACCCAACCTAGGTTTCATACTTTGGTAAAGCATTACTTTTAAAATTTTGGGTATTTCTCTTTCCTCTTATTGATAGAACTAATCATCTTATGGTTTTCTTTATTTGTCTCAATATTCTAGCCCTAACTCTTGTGTTGTTCCTTTACATGATTCATATATTTTATTTTATCCAAATTGATTAGATCCAAGACCCAAACCTCAATAAGTGCTAGATAGCATTCTGATTTGGTTGATCTTGTAGAAACTCCATTGATTCATAATAGGGTTTTTGCAAAAACTAATGGTTACTCTCAAAGAGGCACAAGTTAACCCTAAAATTATACCACCTCCTTTTGAGACTCCTATGGATGAAAATAATTTGAATGGTTCTCATACAACTATTAAAGGTCAATATAATAAATAGAAATAGGTTATTATGGAGGATCAAAATGGAATCCAAAATGTACTAGTTCATAGAAAACATATCTTGAAGAATCCTAATGTAATAGATGATATGTTAAGTGTGATATTAGATGTCATATCAAAAGCTCAAGGTCAATAAAATGCCAATGGGGTCATTACTCTTGACACTATACCTATTAAGTACATCATGGGTTTTTAAAAGTTAATAATGATCAAACACCTAGTGAGATACATCATTTATCTTTTCATGTGTCCACTTCTCAAATTTATTTCAATAGCATCCCTATTAATGCTTCCCCTAATGTGCATGTTTATTTTATTTATATACCTTCTATGGTTGACTCACATGTTTCCTTCTAATATTTTCCAAATCCTTCATATGCTCAACTTAGTTTCCTTCCATTTTTCCCAATGCTTCATTGTTTTCTTCTTCGCTTAATTTTTCTAATCTAGTTTATTTTTGCTAACACTTATTTTCCTTCTAATACAACCACTACATGATGAATGGCACACATGAATTAGAAAATCAGATCAAGGAAATTTTCCAAGGTTTTGAAAATCCATGTAATATGGTCTCTTCAAATGAAATATTACTTAACAATTTGGAGTATAATGTGCTTTCTTTCCCCTTCCCAATGGTTTTATATGTTGATAATCACATAAAATTTGTAATCACCTCTTTAAAATTGGATTAAGGCACATGATATTTTTGTAGGCATTCTAGTAGAAAAGGAGATCCATTTCACCACTTTAGGACATTTAATGCCTCTTTCCAAGACTTCAAACATGATGATAAGTTATTGATCATGTTAGTTCCTAGGAGTTTGGCGAGCTATACTATTGATTGATTATTTTATCTACCTTATGGATCTATACACACATTTTCTCACTTGTTTATCATTTTTCTCCATGTTTTCTAGTCAAAATTTTAAGGAATATTGTCACCTTTACACATATTTCTCAATAATATAGACAAGGTGTTGATAAACATATTAGTGAGTGTGTATTTAAATTCTAGAATTTGATAAACATATTAGAGAGTGTGTATTTAAATTCAATACTTTGGTTACTATTATCCCAAATTCACCGGGCTCGGGTTAATTTAGGTAACTAATTATAAATGGAATTAGCCATTCAAATTATGGGACGTGTGGGAGGCCGTCAAATTCAGCCATAGGATATTGAAGAGAAAGACAATTCAAGATGGCTTACAATTCAACCTTGAGAATATATGAGTTGTGGAAAAGGTTTGGATCCATCCCATGTCGCGCATCAACCACATGTCAATTGCCTTCATCCTGTCTCACGTCAACGCCTCTTGCTGATGCATGTCAGTTATAACTTCCAGTCACACGTCAACACCTCTTGCTGACACGCGTCAGTCATCCCTTCCTGTTACACGTCACTGCCATCTTCTTGACAAACGTCAGCCACCTTCATCCTGTCGTGCATCAGCATCATGTCTTCATGGCATGTGTCACCACCATCTTCTTGATGCGCATCAGCCACCTTCATCCTGTCGCACATCAGCATCATGTATTTCTATCACATGTCACCACTATCTTCTTGACATGTGTCAACCACCTTCATCCTGTCGCATGTCAACATTTCTTCTTGTCGTGCGACAACCCCTCCCTATTGGTGGGCAAGTTCTTCGATTCTTGTTGAGCATCAGCAAGGAATGTTAGGTACAGACCAAACATTAATAACATCGTACAAGGTAGCTCAAAAACCAGTTTAATGAAGCAATGCACCCATGTCCCTTCTGATATAAAATTACCATTGGAACGAGGACCAGTATGGATGCCCATACCTCTGTACATAAAATTAATGAGGGTTGTCGGTAGGTGAGACAAATTTTCTATATAATGTATTCGACCCCCTCATTTTTTTAAGAGACATTCTGGGAGCTAGGGAAACTCTTGCAAAAATTTCCCTAAACTCCATTTGAGCTGAGAGCCTTCTCTTAGGCCTAGCAATGTAATTATGCCTTTATACATCAAATGTAATGGTCTGTGCATACTTTGAAGCAATAATTTTTTTTGTGATGTTTCTTCAACCCTAGCTCATTTTTATTATATTTTCTTTCCTCCCCATTATTATTGTTGTATTTTGTGCATGTTCTTTCACTTGTAGGTTTATGATGTTGTGTTCTATGGAGTCTTAATGGCGGATTAGGATATGGGTTTGTGTCACATTTGTCTGACCTACCTCAACCCCCCTTTTCCATGTTTCATCCTCCATCAATAGAGTATCTCGCCCCTTTTCTAGGTGCTATCACCCCCCTTAGTTTAGGAATTTCATTTTATGCATCTCTTTCTTCCTTGGTCCGTTGGAAAATCTAGGTTAGTGTTATGATAGCTACATTTCCCTTTCTAGGTGTAGTTTAACATTAGGATTAGGAAGAGGAATTCGTTCTTCTCTGGAGGTCCATCTCAGGTTTGCAAGTCTGACAACTTGAGAGATGGACCCATGTTAGAAAAATTACATTGATTGCCCCACACACACAGAGAGAAAATCAGGGGGTGTTGTAATTTTGACATAACAATTACAAAGATGACTCTCAAGTTTCCTGAACTTGAACTTCAAGTTTATTTTCTCAAATATTTTGAGTGTGCATATCAAGTATAAAGTAGTATTCAATGTATATCAATCATTTTATGAAATTTTTCATACAACCAATAATTTAAAGGTAAATATTTTAGAGGATAACATACTCAAATAAGGGGTATATTCCCATACCTCTAACATGTCCTTATTTATTTGCTTCCCTTTATACCACACTCCTAGGTAATTTCTAGCTCCATAGATTACATAATTAACAAAGCTAGTTCTATAATTTTTATGGAAATTTCTACTGCTCTTTTGGGTCTTTCTTGCCCCTAAGTTTTAATTCCTTAAGATTGTGTTTTCTTTCCTTCCTATTGTCTCTTGTATTATTCATTTTTATTGTCTTATGCACCCTTTCCTTATTTAAATTCAAGAAATATTTAAATACAAAAGTTCCTTAGTGTATTTAGGATAGTTATGAAGAACACACATTTTTTGAATGCAAGAGTACTATCAAATTTTGTAAAAGAAAAAATTATTGTTTCCAAGATCCAAACGTAGAGTTCAAGCATTTGTAGAACATCTTAACATTTATGAGTTTTTTTCCATACATTGATAGATAATACCTGGGGCACTTGCATACATAGGGTTTATATTTGAGTTGCATCAAGTGTTTATTTAAATAAATTTTCCTCAAAGGGCGTAATATAAAGATATGCCCTGAATCTAAACCCTATGTTTAAATGTTTGATACTATTGAGGTTGGACTAGGATAAGAAAAGGAGAATAGTTTCCCACTAATCTGCAATAAAAATGGATAAGTAAGCATGATATTCAATACCCTAGATAAGTTGATCGCAATCACATAATCCATTTGCATTTTATTGTGGGAACTATTTTCATATTATATAAAACTAGTTTTATCATTTTTGTATTTTGTATAAAGTTGGCTACAAAATTCCTTTTTTTTGGGTTCTATTTGTCTTGTTGTGTGGCCCTATTTCACATTATTTTCCATTCACAATTATATGCAAATATAAATAAAATTTAATATTTACATATAAGACAATAATTATCTAGTTTTTTCAAACACTTATAATTGCTTCTTAGTTTCTTATATTCTATATATATTTCAATGCTTTAAAATAAAGTATGATTTATTGAATTACAATTATTTAGATTTAATATCAATTAGATTTGGTTAGTTTTGTTTGGGATTAGTGTTAAACCACTTTCCACATTGTCATTTTGGTGAATTTGACTCAATTTGTACCCAACCCGAAGGTTTACTTTTGGTGAAATTGAGTTGCATCAAACATCTAACCCTTTGGGTTTTCATTTTTGTAAACCTAACTGATGCAGGAGCATCAAGTGTAAATAGTCATTTTTTAATTTTAGGGATTATATAGGTTTAGGTGATGAATAAATATGGTTCAGGTTCATTAACACCCTTCCCTAGCCTTTATATCACTCTAGTTTCATTTACCCTCCAAAAAATAGGATTTGAAAATTCAACTTTATAATAAGAAATTCTAGGTGTTTTTAAGCCCTCTAGCCACATGGGTTGATTATGAAACCTAATGGGGAGTTGTAAGATATGTTATGTAATGTATTAAGGTGAAAAAAACCTCTCAGACATGTGCTAAATAGATTGGTCAAGGGATTGAGCTAAGTGATCCGTAAACTTCTACTTTGGAACTCTACAAATCACACAACTATGTTGTTCTACTTTCAACTCTAGAAAATGATAGATTTGCTTAAATATTAGAGCTTCATGACTGATTATCTAGTGCTATAGAAAGGAAATTGTAGAGAAGGAAAATAATTCAAACTTCAACACCAAAATTTTTTATCCTGGAAACCTCCAAGGAGGAAAACCAGTCGGGAAGGGAAACAACTCTTTCTTCCCAACTTTATTGGTCTAACATAGACAATTACAAATTACAATAAGTATGAAAAGAAGAAACAGTGTAAATCTTCTCTCTAATTACTTTATTTCTCTGTTTCTACACCTTGCTCCTACAATTCCATTCTAGCACTGAAGATCTTGCTCACTGCTCTCATTAAATTCTGATTTGCCTTCCAATTCCTCTTCTCTTGCTCCTTCCATGTATTTATAGGCCTTCACATGTCCTCTCATGCACTGGAGAATGTGAAAGGGCATGGAAGGGAAGAGACATGACTAGGTGCTTCAAATTCACGTCCATTCATGTTCCATTCTTATTTTATGTTCGAAAGTTTCAGGACCATCGCCCTGGCTGGGTGGTGGTTCTGAAACTACCGCTCTACACAGAGTGGAAGTTCTATCCAGAACCTCCGTTTACCTCATTTCTTTTCACTTTTCTTATTTCTCCTTCTTAGTGCTAATGGAAATAATGAAGTGGTGTGTTTTTTAGATCCCTATGGATCACACCTCCCCATACTTAGGAGGTTTTTGGTCCCACAAAAGCTTAGTAGGGGAGTGGTAGAGGAATAAATTCCCTCTCATGCTCATTCGAGTACCACTAGGTCTGCCTTGGTGTCTTCTCATGTCTAACCTGCCAAGACTCCTATGGATCTCTGGTTTTTTGTTCCAGTGCTGCATCCTCCTCCCAGATGCCTCAAGTACAATCCTCTTTGGAAGGTAACTTATGTATCTTTGCTTCTTTGTCATACATAGATGACGTTAGTAGATGCAAGCTCTTGCAACTTACTATCACACACATTTGCATGAAGTAAGGCCTAAAGGTTTCTTCTCCAACCTGCTCAAGTATGGCGAAGGTCCCATACTGTAGTGTTTTAATCCTTTCTTGTCTTTGTCCCTTGAGATGGATTGGCCGAATCCTCTCCAAGTACGTTTTTGCTATAGTCAACATCGTTTCTTGTATCTCCTCTTCTTCTTGCTACCCCATGGTCAGGTCCAGTGAATCCGTAGGTAGATATGGTGACTGCATAACAAAATTTTGTTTTGCTCCTTGAATGAGTGGTTCCTGTGGTGGATTATTCTGTAAAAACTGACAAGTGCCATCCAAATTCTCCATCCTTTGGTCATAAATATCCATGCTCTCACGTCCATTTTTCTTTTCTTCCAATGAAAGAAAAGAAAACTGATGATTTTCTTGAATAAGTCTTGGTGCTTGGTTGGCACTTACCATAGCCTTCTTTGATTTTCTCTAGTGTGCCCAGATGTTAAAAATAACTCCATCCTTGATCCATCTGTATCGGTTCTCCCTCCTTGTGAACATAACATCCCTGGCATACAAGTAAGGACTTTCGAAGAAAACGTCAAATGCATCAAGTGGAATAATATTATCCTCTTATACATCTATGTATTGGGTATTTATCCCAAACTGAAACTTACACTTCCTTGTAACTTGTATTTCTACACCCTTGTTCACCCATCCCAGTGGGTATGGATGTGGATGCGTGTAAGTCTCTAGGCCAAGATGTTCTACAACCACATCAGAAATCAAATTTGACTGAGAACCAGAATCTACTAAAGCATTTACCTTATTCTTCTTGATTTGGATTCTGATTTGAAATAACTTACTCATCTCTTCTTCTTCTTCTGCCCCACATGTTAGTGGCCATGCATCCCAGCCTCTCCTCTACATCCGAATCATCCTCAATATCCACCTCTCTTTCTGTCTTCACAGTGGCCATGGATTTCTTAGAATCCTTGGTTCGTTGCTTTGGGTGCAATTCCAAATGCAACTTCCAACATATGGTGTCAGTATGTCCATTTACATCACAATTCTTATAGAAATTCTTAGGATCTTTACAAGTATGCAAAGTAGTAGCGACATATTTACCTTTCCATTTATCTCTGCTACTTGTCTTCCCATGTTCTTTATCCTGTTGTTCTGCTGACTGGTCTCCCTTTGGTTCTATTTCTCCTTTCTTCTTCTCGTCATCAATGCAGTATGCTTGTACACAAGCTTCATTGAGATCCTTAGGCTTCGTGGAGATTACCTTCCTCTGAAGGTGAGTGTGAACTCCTCCCAAATATTTGGTCAGAATTTCCTCATCCTCCAAGTCCATATTAAGCAACATGGCTTGTCTCCAAAATTCCATAGTGTAGTCTTACACGCTTTGACCACTGCCCTGCCTAAAGTACTGCCACTTAATCATCATGTTAGTTTTATGGCCGATAGGATAGAATTTATCTCTTATTAATTCTGTAAAACCTTTCCAAGTACTGACAATAGGACATTTCTTCTTCTCACAAGTGGTTAGATGGATTTCCCACCAAACCAGAGCATGACCTTCCATTTTGAGACGTGCAAAGGTGACCCTTTGTGCCTCAGTGACATTATGCGCACTAAAGTAGACTTCCAACTATTTTAGCCATTTATCCAGTAATTCTGCATCTACTTTTCCTTCAAAATTCTTTATTTCCACTTTTGTTTCAACTTTAAAAGGTGTATGTGTAGATTTTACCTTCTTGCTTACAATTAGCGTCTCTTCACACTCTTCCCATTCTTCCTCTTTGTGGTTCTTTTCAATACCAAATTTTTCAGCTAGTGCTTGAACCATCGAGTCCATGGAATCTTTCTTAACCAAAGCCGTCTTTTGTAGATCTAAAAGCTCTTCTTGTTTCCTATGCAATCTATATCCATCATGGTCTCTAGCATCTCGACTCTACGGACCAAGTTCTCTTCCTCCATTTGAGCTTGAATTCTCTGTTTCCACTTCTTCATAGAAATATATGGCTCACAAGGTAAAACTTCTTCACCTTTGAACCTTTTCACTGTCATACAAAATCACAAGAAATATTTGAATACCACATTCCTGGATATATAATCAGCTCTGATACCAAAATGATCCGTAAACTTCTACTTTGAAACTCTACGAATCACACAACTATGTTGTTCTACTTTTAACTCTAGAAAATAATAGATTTTCTTAAATATTAGAGCTTCATGACTAATTATCTAGTGCTATAGAAAGGAAATTGCAGAGAAGGAAAATAATTCAAACTTCAACACCAACAATTTTTATCCTAGAAACCTCCAAGGAGGAAAACCAGTCAGGAAGGGAAACTGCTCTTTCTTCCCACTTTTATTGGTTTAACATAGAAAATTATAGATTACAATAAGTATGAAAATAAGAAACAGTGTAAACCTTCTCTCTAATTACTTGCTTGCTCTGTTTCTACACCTTGCTCCTACAATTCCATTCCAACATTGAATATCTTGCTCAATTCTCTCATTAAATTCTGATTCACCTTTGAATGCCTATTCTCTTGCTCCTTCCATGTATTTATATGTCTTCACATGTCCTCCCGTGCACTGGAGAATGTGAAAGGGCATGGAAGGGAAGAGACACGGCTAGGCGCTTAAAATTCGCGTCCATTCGCGTTCCATTCTTCTTTTCTGTTCGAAAGTTTCAGAACCACCACCCTGTGCAGATCGGTGGTTCTATCCAGAACCTCTATTTACCTCATTTCTTTTCATTTTTCTTATTTCTCCTTGGTTCTGATGGAACTGATGAAGTGGTATGTTTTCTGGATCCCTATGGATCACTAAGTCACTTAAATGATTAGTGTTAGTTAGGGTTGCATGAAATGATAAAGCTAAGAAAATTGAATCATTGTAAGAATAATGGAGTAGGAGGAGTGATAGGGACATGTAGGAAGGTGAAAGGATATTGAAAATAAGTTTATTAGTGTAGTAGAGGCCATTTTTATGGTTTTGTCTCATACTTTTATGATCATTTACTCAAAATATTGTTGTATATGACTGTGAGTGAAATTTGGTATTACATGTGTGTTATCTTAATTATTTTAAATTTTTATTATAGGGGGGAGAGCTAACTAGCTTGGGGATGGATCTTACAACTCTGTCAGGACCATCTACACGGTCTTGTTGCTGCTATATGGTCTTAGACCTACTTGGTTTTTGGCTTTGTAACTTCTTGATACTTTCATCTATCTGGAAATTTATGTCACTATCAAAACCTAGTTCTTGATCATACTGCAAGGCCTTTGAAAATTTTAGACATGATCTTAAACCCTAACCATGGATGATAAACCCTTAAAAATAAATATAAGTTAGTTTTTTGGTACCCCTATGTACCTCTAATGTTGGCACTACTCCAAAAAGGCCTCAAAATGCACATTGTTCTCCACCTATCATGTGATATCTCAATGAATGTAAATATATTTGGTAACTTCTTTGAAAAATCTTGAGTTGAGTTTGTCTCTTGCTAAAATACTTGGAGAAGGGATGTTTGAGTTTTTTTTGGATGAAAGAGACAGATGCCTTGACCTAGTAAGAATCTTCAAAATTTAGAGATTGTACCCTAATGAATTTTGATGTGACTTTGTGAGATTTAGGGAGGCTTGGATTACTTTTGCAAGTGTTGGAAGTGAGTGTATCAATGTAGTTCCATAGGATTTACATGTTATAAAATGAGGTAGTATTATTCTGTTTATATAGAGTTCCAAAGATGAATTATCAAATAAATTCTAACCCAGAAGGATTAAATTACACACCAGAGAATTTTGAATTGAAAGCAAAGATGGAGGATATGTCGGTGCAAAATCATACAAGTAGGTCAGGACTAGATATAAATTCCTAACTTAATTATACAACCTTGACCAAAGAAGAAAACATGTTAAATAAAGTTTACATCCTATTAGGTTAAGCTGGTATATGTATGTTACTCTTAGAATGTGTCGAAATATTAGTGTGCAAGGATAAACAAGCTATACAAAAGACCTCAGAATGTTTAAGAAGGAAAATAAAGTTTTTGTTTATCTTAGCAAAAGTCCATTGTCAAAACTAGCAGTGTCAAAGATTAAATTACCAAATTTGAGTGTCTACAAGATAAATTTTAATACCAACTTTGATATGAATGGCCACATGTTTACAATCAATCATGTTAAATATTTTTTTAAAATTATTTTTATATTGAGATTTAGACACAACAATAGAGTTTTGACAGTGGAATATAGTAATGCCTAATAAGTTATGTAGAAGGCCTAGACCAAACATTTTAAAATATTATTTATACTTAGTTTTAATTTTGAAAAATAAAAAAAATGTCATTATTGGTATTAATAAGGTCATCAACCTACAAAATAATTATTATAATATGGATATTTTTTAGTTTTAGAAAATAAATCATTGTCTCAAAAAAACTATTGAAACCAAGGTATTTGGAAATAATGGTAACCATAGCATACCAAGCTCTAGGAGCTTGTTTTATGTCATATAAATATTTATTTAATTGACAAATGTAAAGTTCTTTGTCAAACTCATAAAAAACATTTCTATTAAGGTGTATAAGTTTTTTCTTTCAAATCACCATTTAGGAATGCATTTTTTACATCCATTTGACTAATCTCCCAACCATATTGAGTAGATAATGATTGGAGGATCCTAATAGTTCTCATTTTTTCTACAAGGAAAAGGTTTCAACATAGTCAATTTTGAGTTTATGAGTGAACCCGCGAGCCACTAATATTTCCTTTATCTTATCAATTTCTCTTATAGATTTATATTTTATATTGTATAACCATCAAGAACCTACAATTCTTATTTTAGATGGAAGAGGGACTAGTCACCATGCATTATTTTTAATGAGATAATTGTACTCAAATTTCATAGTAGCTTTCCATTGTTCATCTTGATTAACATTTTTGAATTATTGTGGTTGACATTCATAAATTGTCGTTAAGGCATGATAAGTGTGTTGAATATGAGTCATTTTTCTTTTTTTTTAGACTAAGATTTTTTTTATTAAATTTTGAGACCATTTAGGTATTTTAGATGGAAATACATTTTGTGAGAGATCCCCCTCAACTTTTTCATCCATACTTTCTAAAGAAGTATTCTCATCCTCTAATAATTTTATTTATTCCTCAAGAGAAACATAAGAGGGTTCATTATAAGTCTCAAAAAATGTATTTTCAAGGACATGGACATTTATATTTTCTATAACCTCATGTTTAGATGGATCGTATAATCTTAATCATTTAGTTTTACCTTGATAACTGTTGGTCTTCAAACTTACACCCGTGTCTCGGATCTGGAAGAACCGAGCTATTTGAGATCATAATGGAACCATCTCCAAGTTGTGGGACCTTGCACACTTGAGACGGATCTCTGGAGAAGGCCGGTTCCTCTATCTATTTCTACTATTACTGCTACCCTAGTGCTGAAAGGGGAAACTAAGATAATAAATGCCAAAGGACTAGGGATATAAGGGTAACATGAAAATGAACCACACTAAAAAGGTGATAGCACCAGAAAAAGAGGGATGGATACTATATTTTCTGAGTGGGAATGAAAAGGGAACGCATGAAAGGAGGCTAGGCACAAGTAACACAGTTGAAAACACATTTACCAGATCATTCTCATGGAGCACAAATAAATAAGGAGCTGCAATGGATGTGAAGTGGTACAATGAACATGTAATGTAAAAGAAAGGCAAGAAGAAGAAATACAAACAAGATAGGAAAAAGAATAATCACAAAATGATGCTTTTATTACTTCCAAAAATGCACAGAGTTGTTACAATACCAAAAGAGGCCGATATCAACATGCATGAGCTAGATCTAGAGGTCTGCAACTCAGAATATAGAAAATATGAAGTCCTTATAAAAAAAATGTGTAAGGATCCAGAGTGTCCAATGTTAATAATGAGCCCAGCTCTTACATTTATAGATGAATCTATAGAAGGAGAAGAGAAGGAGGGAAAACCTGAATTTGAAATACAACCACCAAAAAGAAGCATTCAATGCCTGCAAATCCACCTAAGAATCTGTTGAATGCATTTCCCTAGGTCTATTTGGCATGTTGGAGGAGGAAGGAGGGCAGATCATATCAAATCGGGGTGGTTGAAGCAATCCGATCTTCTCATTGATGACCAGAGAGATGTTTTCCCATTTCTCACCTACCATATCCACCAAGAATTTTAATTTGAATGTCTAGCACTGTGGCTAATGTTAGCAAATATCTGACAAGTCTAGGCACATGCCTATCGGATCTCTGTAGCAAAATATATGGTTTATAAAGGGATTGTCAGAGCTGCATGCATACGCAAGACACGTAGCATGCACAAATTGGATGAAAGAATGATCAACTGTGCAAAATATTTGTCGTTTGTGTCTACGTGTCACTCACCAATTTATTGCAATGATTTTGTGCCCTATTGGTGCACTTTGATTGGTTACGTGTGGCTCATTCAAGCATGTCAGAAGATGACCTGGCATAGAAGGGCACAAAAGAGGGTGCGAGGGAAGGGCATGTGGAAGAAAATAGAGGAAGGCACAGATAAATATGCGTGTGACATGCGCGGGGAAATTAGGAAAACTGGTGAGCAGAGAATGCATGGTCAAGGTGTAAACATTACAAGATGATGTGCAGGTGCACACGAGGGTGAGTGTCTACTAGAAAACAAGGCGAATGTGCAAAAGACGTGCGCAAGGGGAATATGGAACAAAGAAGAAAAGGAAAGGAAGGGAAGAAGGGGAAGCACAAAAGGGCATGTGAAGAAAAGAAGGGAATGTGCCAGGGGAACTTGAGCACGTGCAATATTGTAATGAAAAGATCAGAGCTAGAAGTTGTATACAATTTATCCAAATCACTAGGAGAGTTATTTGGAAAACACTTTTGGCAACTTTTGGGGCCATCTGCCTGCTATATGAAGGAGATCAGTAGCCTGAAGCATCCATTAGGCATAGATTCTACTATTTAATCATTTGAAGGAATGCCCCTGAAGTCACTTGAAGCATCATTCTTGACCTCGATTCTGAATCTTGCACCTACTAAAAGAAGATCAACATTTGGAAAGCAAAATAAGAGCATGCGCAAGAAGCACGTGAAAGGAAAGAACTATGTACAAACAAACAATGTGCAAGAAACACACTTAGAGGAATTAAAACTTCTCTAATATATAAAGAATGATGCAGTAAATTTAATGGAAGGGTTTGAGATAGATCCCATTTACTGGGATCTACAGCGTGCTTCCATCAAGATGAGTCAACTCAAGAGATTTATCCTCTTTACACCAACTGATGATGTATAGGGTCACTCCAAAGTACATCAAACTTTGAATGGCACCCCTGGTTTAGCTTTGTCAGCATCCCATTTTAAAACTAAGTCCCCAACTATGAAAGCTTGGGGCCTAGCCTTTATGTCAAACCATTTCTTTGTTGCTTGTTGATGATGTTCTAGCCTAATCATGACAGAGTTACTTAGTTCTTCAAGATTAACCAACTTTGCCATTCTAATTTCTCTCTATTCTGTGCCTTTGAATTCTAGTTGCTTGTGTAAGCGCTAATGAATTTAACTCTAGTGTCAAAGGAAGGGTATCCTCCTTACCATAGACAAGCTTGTAAGGTGAAGTTCCTATTTCCTTTTTGATGCTTTTATCTGTCCAAAGCACGCACGAGAGATTTTTATGCCAATGTCTTTTCCTGATGTTCATTGTGTGCTTCATGATTCTAATCAGGTTCTTGTTTGTTGACTTTACCAAACTATTTCCCTAAGGGTAATAGTTGGAAGAAGTCTTCATGTAGATGCTCATATTTAGCACCCAATTAATGATTTTAGTACCAATGAAGGCTTTCGCATTATCAGAGATAATGGTTTAAGGGACGCAAAACCTTGTGACTATACCCTCAAGAAAGTCAAGAATGATTGACTTGATCGATTCCTTGAGTCTGAAAGCTTCTGTCCATCTGGTGAAATAGTGCGTAGCTGTCAACACCCACTTGTGTCTAGTGCTTGAAGGTGGATTGATCATACCTATGAATTCAAGACCCCATTACACAAAAGGCTGATCCTCTTGGATTGGTCGGAGGGGAAGCACTACCAATTTTTTCTTTCCTACAAAGAGAGTGCATTCCTTGCAATTTTTAACCCACTTATGTGCATCTGCAAATAGGGTAGGCTAGAAGATACCTGCCATTATGATTTTCATCATTTTCGTTTTGGAAGAAAAGTGTCCATCAGAGAATCCATCGTGAAATTATGCTAACACTTTTTTATTCCACGCGTCGTTGATACATCTTAACAGCATGTCATCAAGATTTTTCTTGAAGAGAATTCCATCAACCAAAACATAAGGGATAGATTGTAACCTCAGATGTCTTCCCTTTTCCTTGTTGAAACCAGGAGGGTATGTGCCCTCAGAAAGGAATGTGATCATTTCCTTCATCCAGTCACGAGCTCTAGGATTTGTATTCTGATCAAGCTCTACGCATGGAAGACCTTCATCCAAACATAATGAAGTCTCATATTCATTCTGCGCATCCTCAACAATCTACTTGCAAAGCGTGCCACCCCTTACCAGTTTTGTGGCTTTGATGGTCACATCATACTCCATGATTTTGGTCACCCATTGATATGTAAACTCTTCAACTTTGAATTGTTCACAAATCACAAATTAATTGTTGATGTTTACTTTCTATTAGAAAATAAAAGAGATAGCTAGTGAATTAATTACTATTGTGCTTATAATCAACCATTGTAGTAAAGGAAAGAATATATGCTCATAACACCAACAATTTATCCTAGAAAGCCTCCAATGGAGGAAAAACCAGTTGGGAAGGGAAATTGCTCTTTCTTCCCACTTCTATTGGCCAATTCAAATCAACAGGTACAAAATTTACAATAAGTAAGAAAGAGAAGATAATATCTCAACACTTCCTTTTAGTTACTTGCTTGCTCTGTCTCAACACTCCTTTCTTCTACAAAAATACAACTTCCAGCACCAAGACTTCTTGCTCACTTACTCCCATGCTTCGATGATCTTCTACACTTCTACAATCATGTATTTATATCCTTTCTCATGTCCTCCTATGCACTGGAGAATGGGAAAGGTCATGAAGGAGAAGAGAAATGAACATCCTTTCAAATTTAGTTTTCTGTCCATAATGGCTAGGACCGCCGCCCTATGCAGGGCGGCAGTCCTGTTACTTAACAGACAAAACCTTTGTTTCATTGTTTTCCTTCTTTGTGCTAACTATTTCTGATGAAGTAGAGTTATTTCAGATCCCTATGGATCACACCTCCCCTTCTTAGGAGGATTTTTGTTCCATACAAGATTAGTGGGGGAGTAGATGAGGGAAAAATTCCCTCGCTTGCTCCTCCGAGTACCACCAGGCCTGCCTTGGTGTCTTTCCTTTCAGTCCAATTTTCCAAGACTCCTGCGGACCTCTCCTAGCCTCTCTGAATTTCTTCTATAGCACTACATCCTCCTCCAATTCTCCTCGTGAGTCCAAGATGCATTCCTCAATGGAAGGTAACAACTGTAGTTCTTCATCTTCATCTAGCATGGATGGCTCATATAGGTGTAAGTTCTCGCAGTTTACTACAGAGTACATCCTCATGAATGATGGCAAAACAAGTCAAAAAGTATTTTCCCCAACCTGCTCCAATATGGTGAAGGGTCCATATCATAGTGGCTTGAGCTTCCACACTTGACCTTGTAGTCTCTCCTTGCTCAAGTAAAGCCAAAATTTGTCTCCAACATGAAGCTTGTGTTCCCTCCTATCCTGATCGTGCCTAGCTTTGTACTTTGCTTGAGATTTTTCTAGATGATCTTTGACCTTGAGATGGATTTTCTGGATCCTCTCGATGAACTTGTTGGCTCTAGTCACCTTTGTGTCTTGTGTATCCTCCTCATCCTATTTTCCAACTGTTATGTCCAGTGGAGTTGTAGGTAGATATCCCAAGCATGCTTCAAATGGTGACTTCATAGTGGATGTGTGTAGCACCTAGTTATAGGAATGTTGAATGTAGGCTAAGGATTCATCCTAAGTCCTTGGGTACTTATTGTCATAGCCTATGATCAACTATACCAAAGTCCTATTTACCACCTCTGTTTGTCCATCTGTCTGTGGATGGAAAGTTGTGCTCCTCTATAACCTAGTATCCATCTTGTCCCACAAAGTAGTCCAAAACTTCCCCAAGAACCTGGAATCCTTGT
The DNA here is from genome assembly GCA_019776745.2 of Taxus chinensis. Taxonomy (NCBI): domain Eukaryota; kingdom Viridiplantae; phylum Streptophyta; class Pinopsida; order Cupressales; family Taxaceae; genus Taxus; species Taxus chinensis. The sequence continues at coordinate 589,389,308 of CM034152.1, read as the reverse complement.
CAGAGACAATAGACTTTGGCAAACCAAAATGCACCCATACATTAGCAAAGAAAATATCTGCTACCTCATGTGCTTTTACTATCTTTTTAAATGCCATAAGAATACACATTTTACTAAATCTATCCACAACAACATAGAGATAGTCATGGCCATGTTTAGACATAGGTAATCCTCCCACAAAATCCCTAGAAATGTCCTCCCATGGACGAGTAGGTACTGGTAAAGGCATATACAAACCTTCCTTCCTAGTTTTAGACTTGCTAGTACAACAAAGTTTACATCCACGAATAAATTTTGATACTTCTTCTTGTATGTTGGGCCAATATACATACCTTTGCAAGTGGGCTAGGGTCTTACCAACACCGAAATGTCCCACTAATTTTGAGGTATGTGCTTCCCTCATCAATAGAAGTCTTTCACACAAAGTTCCCCCATCGGTAGAGCAGCCTGTCCTTGAGATAACAGTATTCAATCCCCCTCTTTTTAGCCCCTTGGGACTACAACTTCTGAAATGTTACCCCAAATTATTTTTCTTGGGCATATGCTTCTCCGTAAGCTTCCTTCGTGAAGGGCTCGACTTGAGAGATAGTGACCAAACAGGAGAAATTTTCATGTGTGGGTGGCCTAGACAACATGTCTCCCACCAAATTTGTACTACCCTTCTTTTATTTGATCACTTGATGGAACTGCTAAAGAAACCCCATCTGTTTGTAGTGCCTTTCCTACTAGAATTTAGACTGTGCTTACAAATACTGGAGAGGTTTGTGGTCAGTGTGCATAATAGTTTCTTTACCCAACAAATAATGTTTCCATTTTTTAATTTCCTACACTAGTGCATACATTTCTTTATCATATACTGAATGTACTTTAACTATTAAAGTGAAGGTTTCAGAATGATAACATATGGGTTTACCTCCCTAAAGAAACACTATGCCCATAGTGTAATCACTAGCTTTTTTCTATACTTCTAAAGGCTGCTACAAACTAGGAAGAGTAAGTATTGGAGCATGACTAATCTTGTATTTCAATAACTCAAAGGATTTGTCTTGTTCCTTACCCCAGTCTAAATCCTTACTCTTTGCGGCCACTGTGTGTAGAGGTGTTGCAATCACCAAGAAACCTGGAATGAATTTCTGCATGTACTGTACTGCTCCCACAAAACTTCTAGTCTCTGTGGCTCCCGTTTGTGTTGGCCAATTTGTGATGGCTTCCACCTTCTTTGGATCCACTCGTATTTCTCCTCCTCCAACCACGTGCCCAAGATAGACAAGTGAATATTTGGCAAATTCATATTTATTGATATTACAAAGAAGATGTTTCTCCCTGAGAAATTATAAGACTTGCTACAAATGCGTTAGATGTTCTTCCCATGTGGCACTAAAAATCAGGATATCATCTAGATATACAATGACACATGAATATATGAAATCCCGCAATACATCATTCATCAATCTCATAAATGTAGCGGGTACATTGCATAATCCAAAAGGAAGTACTAACCATTCATACAAACCTTGTTTTATTTTGAAGAAAGTATTCAATATACCCTCCTCCTTCATCCTGACTTGGTGATAACCTGACTTGAGATCCAGCTTCATGAAAAATTTGGCATGTTGAAGCTGGTCCAAGAGATCAACTATACGGGGAAGTGGATATCTGTTCTTTATGGTGATCTTATTCAAAGTGTGGTAGTCGATGCACATTCTCTAAGAACCATCTTTCTTTGGCACCATCACAATAGGTGAACCGCATGGTGAGGTGCTCGAACATATCACCCCTTAGTCTATTAGTTCCTAGAGTTGTTTCTTTACTTCAGTGGTCTCAAACAAGGATTGCCTATCCAACTTGATGTTTGGTAGAGGTGACTCTGGCAATAGCTGAATCTCATTCTCTACTTCCCATTTTGGTGGTAATCCACTAGGAGCTTGAAATACTTCCTGAAAAGACTGAATAATACTATCCAAATCTTGTTTTCCTTGGTTAGAAATCTCTAAAACTTCTACCCCAACTTGTTTATCCTTTAACAAAAGAAAAGAAAACTAATTATGGTTTGACTGAATAAGCTATTTTATTTGGTTAACACTAACCATAATAACTCGTGTCTTACGCTGGTGTGCCCGGATGTTGTAGCTAATCCCATCCTTGACCCATCTATACCGGTTTTCCCTTCTCATAAAGATAACATCCCTAACATACAAGTAAGGACTCCCGAATACCACATCAAAAGCATCAAGTGGAATAACGTCAGCTTTAAAAACATCTATATATTGGGAATTTATCCCAAAATTGACCTTACATCTTCTTGTTACCTGAATTTCAACACCCTTAGTCACCCAACCCAAAGGATATGGGTGCGGATGCTCGTAAGTCTCAAGACCAAGCTTCTGTACAACTACCTCAGAAATCAAGTTAGATTGAGAACTGGTTTCAACCAAAGCATTTACCTTAGTCCTCTTGATCTAGATTTTGATCTGGAATAGTCTACTCATCTCCTTTTCGTTGTCCATGTTGGTGGCCGTTCATCCAAGCCTTTTGTCTACATCAGATTCATCTTCGATTTCCACCTCCCCTTCTATCTTTATAGCTATCATGGACTTCTTAGATTCCTTGGTTCAGTTCTTTGGATGTAACTCTGGATGCAACTTCCAACATGTAGCGTTAGTATGACCATTGATATCACAATTCTTGTAAAAATTCTTGGGATCTTTACAAGTATTTAAAGTAGTGGCAGCTTGTTTACCTTTCCCTTTCCACTTACTCTTGTTACTTGTTTGCCCATAATCCTTTTTCTGCTGATTTTTTGACTGCTTTACCCTCGGCTTTGCTTCTCCTCACTTTTTATCATCATCTATGTAGTATGCCTGTACACATGCTTCATTGAGATCCTTGGGCTTTATGGAGATGACTTTTCTTTGAAGGCGAGTGTGAAGTCCTCCCAAGTATTTGGTCAGAATATCCTCATCCTCCAAATTCATGTTTAGCAACATGGATTGCCTCCAAAACTCCGTAGTATAGTCCTCCACACTTTAACCACTACCTTGTCCAAAATACTGCCATTTAACCATTTGGTCACTTTTATGGCCAATAGGATAGAAGTTATCTCTAAGTAATTCCTTGAATTCTTGCCAAGATTTCACAATAGGACGTTTCTTCTTTTCACAAGTAGTTAGATGAGTTTCCCACCAAACTAGAGCATGTCCCTCCATTTTGAGACACACAAAGGTGATCCTTTGTGCCTTAGTGACATTATGGACACTAAAATAGACTTCTAACTATTTCAACCATTTATCTAGTAATTCTGCATCTACTTGTCCTTCAAAGCTTTTGATTTTGACTTTAGTCTCAACTTTAAAAGGAGTCTGTTCAGATTTTACCTTTTCTCTTGTGTTAGAAGCCTCTTCTTCATGCTCTTCCCCATAATCTTCCTCATGGTGACTCTTGCCTATACCAAAATTTTCAGCTAAGCCTCGAACCACTGAGTCCATGGAGTCTTGCTCGATGGAAGTTGTCTTCTACAAACATGCAAGTTCCTCTTACCTTCTAAACATCCTATCCATCATGGTCTCCAGCATCTCGATTCTACAGATCAAGTTATCTTCCTCCATTTCTCCCCGAATTCTCTGTTTCCACTTCTTTCTAGAAATCTACGGATCACAAGGTAAAGCTTCTCCACCTTTAGATCTTGTCACTATCATAAAAATTCAAGAATAAAATACCAAAATCATGGATACTTGTTAGCTCTGATACCAAAATGATCTGTAAACTCTTCAACTTTGGAATTGTTCACAAATCACAAATTAATTGATGTTGTTTACTTTCTATTAGAAAATAAACGAGATAGCTAGTGAATTAATTACTATTGTGCTTAGAATCAACAATTGTAGTAAAGGAAAGAATATAAGCTCATAACACCAACAATTTATCTTGGAAAACCTCCAATGGAGGAAAAACCAGTCGGGAAGGGCAATTGCTCTTTCTTCCCACTTCTATTGGCCAATTCAAATCAACAGGTATAGAATTTACAATAAGTAAGAAAGAGAAGTAGATAATATCTCAGCACTTCCTTTCAATTACTTGCTTGCTCTGTCTCAACACTCCTTTCTTCTACAAAAATACAACTTTGAGCACCAAAACTTCTTGCTCACTTGCTCCCATGCTTTGATGATCTTCTACACTTCTACAATCATGTATTTATAGCCTTTCTCATGTCCTCGCGTGCACTGGATAATGGGAAAGATCATGATGGAGAAGAGAAATGAACATCCTTTCAAATTTAGTTTTCTGTCTGTAATGGCTAGGACTGCCTCCCTGTGTAGACCGGCGGTCCTAGGATGGCCGCCCTAATTGGGTGGTAGTTCTATAACTGCCACCCTACATAGGGTAACAGTCCTATTACTTAACAGAAAAAACCTCCATTTCATTGTTTTCCTTCTTTGTGCTGACTATTTCTAATGAAGTAGAGTTATTTTGGATCCCTATGGATCACCCATTGTGCTCTCTTTTCACTAATCTCTGCTCCCATGATGAAGTCTCTGACAGAAGAGTGGGAAAATAATACCTTGATATGATTTTTGACGATCATAATTTTGAATTTTTTGAGCATGCAAATGATGGAAAAGACCTGATTCTTCATGTGGTTGTATCTTAATTCACAATCCTTTAGCATCTGGATGAAAAAATCCACTAGTTGTTCTAACTCTTGTTCATTTTCTTGTGTCAGGACAACATCAACACTAATATAAGTGCTGTAAGAATAAAGGATGAAATCCTTGGAATAATTTGGGTTGATGAGTGTTGGCGCGTAAGAAATTTCTTTCTTGATTTTATTAAAGCTTTCTCTTCCTTTTGTTGTCCATCTGAAGGCTTTCCTTCTTGAGCATCAAGGTGATGGGTCGAACTAGTCCTAAAAAGTTAGGGATAAAACCCCTAACAAAGTTGATCTTACCAAGGAAGGACTGTAAGGACTTTTTGTGCATTGGAAGGGAAAGAGGTAGGATGGTTGAAACGTGCTCAAGATCAATTGTGATACCGTACTTTGAAACCACATGGTCCAAGAGCTTTCCCTGCACCACTGCAAAATTACACTTCTTGGGGTTAAGAGACACTCCATACTTTCTACATCTCTCAAATACTTTCTCCATGTGCATCATATGATCCGTGATTTTCTTTGAGAATATTTTTATTTCATCAAGGTAAACCAAGATGAACTCATTGATGTAGCCTTTAAAGGCAATATCCATGGTGCGCTAAAATTTTGCACCTATGTTTGACAGACCAAAGGGTATTTTCTGATACGCATACGTTCCCCACTTGATTGTAAATGCTGTCTTGAATTGATCCTCTTCCTTGACTAAGATCTGATTGAAACCTAAATATCCATCTAACATTGAAAATCTTTACGTGCCAGCTACAGTCTACAGGATCTGCTCCATTGAAGGAAATGGATAATGATCCTATAGAGATGCCTTATTCAAATATTTGAAATCAACACAGAGTATTATTTCACCATTTTTATTACGCAAGGAAACTAAATTTGTGACCCAAGTAGAGTACTTGATGGGAAAAATGATTTTTTCCTCAATGAGTTTAGATAATTCCTCCCTCATGAGGGGATCTATTTTTGAATTTACTGTTTGTTGCTTCTGTCTAATGGGATTGATACCAGGATCAAGATCAATAGAGTGTTGAGAAACACTTGGATAAAAACCTTTGAGGTCTTCATACTCCCATGAAAATATCTCACTGTATTTTTGAAAAAGAGAGATGAAGGCCTGTTTTTCATCATGCGTGCAAGCCTTGCTGAGCAAAAAATCATTTCCACGTGCAATAATGACTGGGGAGTAATCTTCTTGTGTGGTGCACATATAATTTTCTTCACCCTTGAACTCACCATCAAGGCTACAAATTTTCTCTAAGGTGACCAACCCTTTAGGAAACTTGGTTTTCTTCAGTTGTATTACTTGGTCACCATAGCTATCATGCAAGTCAGCTTACATGCTTGATGAGAACTCATCTTCATTTTGGATGAATTGGACAATTTGTGCGTCACTGTTAAAAACTTTCCAGCTAGTATTGTTGTCTAAAATAGATGGTTTGATTACGATCTTAATGTGCTGAGTGTTTCCTTTTACAAATTCCTCGGTAGGAAAGAAATGCAAACCAAGAGCATCCATTTGATCAAATTCCTTGTTCATTTTGTATGGCACCACCTATAATTTTAAATCCTCAAATCTCTCAAGGATGTCCCAAACTCTGTGTTTATAAGCTTTGAGAAGCTTGTTCCTTGTTAAGCACTTGTTGGTAACCTGATGGATAACCAACTCTGTATCCCCAAATATTTGTAGCATCTTAATATTCTTCTTTTCAACAATCAATAAACCATGCACCAATGCCTCATATTCTACCAAATTGTTGGAGCATGTAATCTACAACCTATGTGCAAAGAATAATTTTTCATCCTTAGGGGAAATGAGAACCACTCCTTCTCTTGCGTTGTTTCTACTTTTGGAACTATAAAAGTATAACTTCAATAGGCCAAGTTCAACTTGGTATTTCTTGATCACGCATGGCATCACAACTTCTTCTTCAAGAATCCAGTAAGTACCAAGCCCAGTTTCATAAGCCTCCAGTTCTTCAGCATATGAATCAAATTTATGGTGCCTTTCCACCCATTCATCAAGTAATACATTAGAAACAAAGGGTGGAAGAGGCTACTCTTTGAGAAATTAAGCTTGTTCTTGGATTAAACAGTTGGCTTAAAGAAGGGATGGGACACATGACTCTACACGATAAGAAAATATTAGTTCATATTATATGGTAAAATGGGTACCATACTGTTAAACACTACACAATTATATAAAAAACACCGAATATAATTATATTCAATTTAAAAATCATTCAGGATATTGTATTCATCTAGAGATAGCTTCTTATACAAATGCTTGATCCTATAATCTAGGAGTCAAGTCTTTTCACTTAGTCTTCCTCATATCTCTCTCCATAAATCTCTCAAGCTTATCCCTAGGATCACTCACACTCCAAAATAGCTACGTGAGTTGTTTATTTAACAACTTCGCTCACACACAACTATTAACTATATTATTAATATGAGTTTTATTAACTCATTATGAATAATATTACAATTTATTAATAATGTCACAATATATTTGTAACATTCACTCCCCTATTGTTAACATTATTAATTCCCAATATACACTCCCCTACTGTTGACATAGTATAACATAACTCCTTTTTCTGCAACGTGTTGCACAGGCTTGCCTCATAATCTGGATCAAATAAAGGTGTGTAAACTTCTAACTAGTTGATTGTCTTGCTGCACATGACCACAACTATGTGAAGGAACACATCCCACATTTACTCCATGAAAAGAACGCACTCGGCATTCCACTGGCGGATCATCTTCATGAAGAAGGAAGGCAGTCAGAGGACCACTATATCAGTAAAATTTTATCTACCTTTTTACATATGTGGTTTTTTGGATCTACCACCAACCCTTTCCAAATCTATGAGTGTTACAATAAACTTAGAGACATACTCTACAATGTTTTCTTCTAGGAGGTTACATATAGGAATTTCTCACACATTACAATAACAGGAATGTATCATCTATTTTTATTATCCACCACACAACTAAAAGAAAACACACAAGTAAAAATACTTAGCCACCAAATCAGTACTGTGGCCTCATCGATGGTGTCTGACGAGAGGTCACTGATTGACCTCCTTCCTCCGTTGCCTCCAGCCTCCATCAGTTTGCTACTTAGTTAGCAAATATATCTTTTAGGCTCATATTACAATTCTCTCGTGTGTTGGCTTCGACCGATAATGCACCCCTCACTATGGACGTCGCGTACAAGCGAAAATGTGTCCAAACAAAAGTGAGATAATTTTTTTTTTAAAATAAAAATTTATAAAAATGGAAAAATAATATTTTTTATCTAACAGCAAAAAGGATAGGATCAATGCATATAACTTGAAAAACACATTTAAAAAAAAAATGATACCTCAATCAGAGTTATCAGCTGAAAGTTATTGTGTTTACAAGTTCTAAATTCAACTTCTTTCCGGACCCTTTCCAAAAATGGAAAAAAGCATTTTTTGCTTGCGTTTTTTTCAGTATGTCAAAAATGGCAAAACAAAAAAATGCAGACAGGCCGATCTGAGTTACCACAATGGCGATGTCGATCTTAGTTTCCAGAATGGCGATGCAATACACAGGCCGATCGGTAGAATTCACAGGTAGAAGGACGCCACAATATGTACGAACAACTATGCAATGTGTAGGTAGAACGATTCAATTCGCGGGTAGAATGCTCCAGTACGTAGGGTAATGCAATCAGTATATCCACCTTACCAGGCCGTGGACATTGCGATGAATTTTTTTTATTCAAATACTCTCATCCTGGAATCCCTGCTCTGATACCACTGTTAAACACTTCATGATTATATAAAAAACACCGAATATAATTATATTCAATTTAGAAATCATTCGGGATATTGTATTCATCTAGAGATAACTTCTAATACAAATGCTTGATCCTATAATCTAGGATTCAAGTCTTTTCACTTAGTCTTCCTCATATCTCTCTCCATAAATCTCTCAAGCTTATCCCTAGGATCACTCACACTCCAAAATAGCTACGTGAGTTGTTTATTTAACAACTTCGCTCACACACAACTATTAACTATATTATTAATATGAGTTTTATTAACTCATTATGAATAATATTACAATTTATTAATAATGTCACAATATATTTATAACCATACCTTTTCTTGAGTAACATATGAGACCAATCAAAAGACATGTAACCACCCACTTGAGTAGTGAAATCCCTTGATAGACATAAGGTAAACAAAGGAGGTAAGTCAATGATTGAAACATCTTGAGTGATTGTTAAACTTGGACATGAATGAAGAGTCAACTCAAGATCCTTAATGACTCCTAAGGTATTGATAGTTGAGCCGTCGAGTTGCAGGAATCCTTTAGACAAGGGGCCATACCAAAGACCTAGGACATCAGCTATCTTCTTGGGAATAACAAAGGTACTAGCATCTGAGTCTATCATGTAATTATGGACAAGATTTTTTCCTATAATCAAGGACATATAAAAGGGTGGGGTTTTAACAACCTTACTTACTTGTTTCTCCTCTTCTTAGCAGATGTTGATAGAAGCGCAAGAATTCTGTATGGATGGATAAACACATGAGAGTTACGCTAGAGCTTCATGCAATAGATCCCACTAAGATGGAATAGTCAGGGCATCCCACATTGTGACATTTATATTTGTCTTCTTCATCTAGTCAATAATGCTAAACGAAAGACCCACTGACTTGTGTATTTGGGGAGCAACATCCCTTTTTGACTATTTAGGCGTGAAAGTAATAGTTTTACCTAAATCAGGAGCTTGAACTACCAAAGGAGGGCCGCACGCTATTTCAGGAACCTTGCGCGGGGCCTCTTATGTAGGGACTTGAGCACTCTTACTATTGGAAGCCTTGGCTACTTATTTTTTCTTTTGAGGGTCGGTATGCGTTGCTGGGAGTGTGACCTATGCACCTGACTCAAACATTATTTTCTTATATCTCGTGTTGTTTGCAACTTGGGTGTGCAGTGTGGTTGTATCATTTCTGCTTAGTTGATTACACAGAAGTCCTCAACGCCAAAGAACATCAAATTTGCCTCTGGATGAGCTTCTGGTCTTCCTTGGTTTTCTACTTTAGAGGAACTTATTGAAGGCTCGTAGGTTGAACATTCTGGATCATGTAGGCTTGGGCGTGCACAACATTCGTACAGTAATATTGACTATGAGGCATGTTGCAAGGGAAGCACCATTCTGACTCTTATGCCAAATTGTTCTGAACTGGAATGAGCACCTGCCTTGTACTAGGTACTGAAAGAGAAGGTGTGGGAGGAAAAACTTGTAAGGAAATATGCGTGTTAGCATACCATCTATCATTTTGATGGTTGGGTGCATATATTTAGTTTCCATATTGATTTTTCCATGGTGGATTTTTCTGGCTATGCGTCTAATTAAAATTTCCTCTATAGGCTTGCGCATGTTGCTTTTCTAATGATATGGCTTTGTTTGATAAATTTCCGATCAGAGCCTTTAAGTCTTCATCCTCCTTTTCTTACATTGGAGAGTAGGATGCAGATACAACTGGTTACGTGCCTTTTTCATGAACAAGAATAGGGGCCAAAGAAGGCTGGGGCACTTGTGAAATTTATGGGAACAAGGGCATATGTAGTCTAGGAGCTATCTTTCCCACCTGAATAAGAATATTTTCTACCCTTACTGCAATACTATAAGCAGCTGATAAGGTCCTACCTCCCATGGATTGAATCATGATTGAGATATCACTTTTTAGCGCCTTTAGATAATACAAAAAAGCATTTTGGGCTGTAGGTCTTACCGTAAGAGGTATTTTGTGCCAAGTCTTTTGAAATCTGATGTTGAAATCAATCATCTTCTCATTGGGAACCCTTTTTTGTTGTTAGTTTCTCCACTAGAGATAGGTGATCTGAAATATCTTCAAAGTAATTGCAAAGAGTTGTTCCCAGCTCATCCTAGGTGGTAATAGATCTAATTCTTAAGCCTCGGTACCATTGAAGTGATTTATCTTTGAAAGAGGTTGCAAGTAACCTTACTGCTACATCATCATGACTGATCAAATAGAGTGAACACACATTTGCTACATCTTGGATATGCTCATGAGGGGTGACTTGCTTCTCACAAGTAAAGTATGTGATACTTTTGAGCGTGCCATTTTACATGTCATTTTGCATGGCCAGTACCAAGGGACTCCCTCCTATGAAGTTGGAAAATTTTCTCAGTGGAGGAGGTAGCTGATGTGCCATGACAGGGTGCATAGGTTGTCTGCTTTGAATGGGTGCGGTGCGCTAGAGATAAATATGTTCACGTGGGCCTTCTAGAACATACTCTCCTTGGGGATAGCTAGAGGTACTCGAAATAATATTCAGTTGTTGCATTTCTTCTTGTATGCACTCTTTTCATGAAAGGTGCTTCAGATTGCTAAAATATAGATTTGGAAATGTTGAGAGTCACCAGATGTGTTAAAATGAACCTCCAAAGGCTGAAATACTAAGTCCATGTTGGTAAGAAAATTTATTGCATGGAAAAACTTGTGGGTTTCTTGCCAACACTCTGGGAATCTAAGTACTTCTACTTAACTGGTGCAGTTACCATATGTGCATGCACGAGTGAAAGTGAATTTTCTCCAGGTAGCCTTTCGACTGGGGATCCAACAGGGGAACCCAATTGACCTTGCGGTAAAGCTAGCAATCTCTTGCTAGGGAATACTTTTTCTGAAGAGTGGGAAAGGGAAATGAGAAAAGAGATAGGAGAACTAATGTTGCTACACACACTAGTTAGAAACTTCAACACATGTATTTATGAGAAGAAACAACCTTGCAAATGGCAACAAGACCAAATAAAATTTGATGAGCACCAAGTATCATGAAATCCCTTAGTCAAAGAAAGCTAGAAACTCCTTATTTTTGTATTGATGCTTTAACAAAAGTTATACATAGTTTGAGAATGGAAGACATTGAGAATAGGGGAGAAGTGGCCAACTCTTTTCACTCACAAGGGAGAAAAATATCTCTCATGAACTTACAAGAATACAACCAGCTAGAAGAATTTTAGAATTTGAAGAACACTTTGGAATGAAGAGCTCATTAAAATTTATAGCAATCTGAATTGACCTTTTACCTCCCTCACATGACTCTTCATTTCCATATTCAACTCGAGACCTTTCATTTTCCATGTATAAATTATTTCTCTTATAATTTTGAGAAAATAATTTTTACAATTAAAATTGGTCACTTAAGTGAATATGACGAAATACAATGATGACACATAACGAAGAATTAGAATGGAGAGAGAAAGAAGAGAGGGAAAGAGATAAATATGAGAGGAGAAGATGTTTCCCTTGATGAAGTCCGAGGATCCTCGTTGATGGAACATTATGATGCAATGAAGTTCTAAAACTCCCTCAATGTCCTGTTGTGCCAAAGTTTCCCTTTGAGAACAACTTGCTATTTTTAGAATATGAGCCCATGCTCTTCTATCCTAGGACATATCACATATATTACTCTAGTTTCACCTTCTGAACCTTCTACCATATTCCAACCTCTTATGTTACTGAGATATTTTTATTTTTAGCACATTTCTATTTTTAATAGGTTGTTATTTGGGGACTGGCTATTTTGGGAAGAAGTCATTTTCTGTCCTACTTTTCATTTTACCCATTTTATGATTATCCTGAGTGATAGAACATGTAATTTAGTGGGAATCATAATTTATAACATGTGAGGAAATATAAAATATGCTATTTTTAGTAAGTGGTGGAAATGACCTCTGTTTGCAACGAGAAAAACGTTTTTGGATTTGACTCTTTGTCACAAACTCGTGCTCCAATTTTCATCATGATTAGCTTTCTAGAAAGATCAGAAATTAAAAATGAAAATTTATGTCTTGTAAGAGCTTTGGGTATGGAGCTACCAAGGTAGAATACTAATAAAATTCATTCCTTCATATCTCGATAAACTAGCAACTTCGTCGTGCAAAAACTAGTTTGAGAGAAACTAGATTTTTTGGAGACCCTTCCCTCTAAATTTTGGATGATTTCACCTGCCGGATCTTTAGGAATTTGAAAATTTCTTTGAAGAATGAAGAATGGTGATAAAAAACACATCCCTCCATATCCGTAAAAATTAGGGGCTTTATGGTGCAAAAACTAGTTCACGCGAAACTAGATTTTTCAACAATCATTCCCTCCATTTTTCGTATGATTTTGCCCACTGGAACCATGAGAAGTGGAGAGGTAGCTCGTTGATTTTTTCCATTACTGTGTCATGAAATCCATTAATGGAGCTTGAAATTTTCATTTTTTTTTATTTCCATTCCTGATGAAAGAAATTCCATTGCGATAGATTTTTGCTTTCAGTGCTTCACGTGAAATTTTACCCCAATCCGACGATTGGTTTGATAGGAAATTGAAATTTGTTCTTTGTGGAACCGGAAGTGAAATTTATTTATTGTGATTATTCCTTGATGAAAATTTGAGGTTTGAATATGATTTTTTAATGGCCTTCAAGAGATATGAACTCAATAATAGAAGGTTTGTCAATCTGTGCACCGGTTTGCAAGATATCTTCAAATCTTCATTTTATGGCAACTAGGATTTCCACTGTTCTTCTTCTCTGGTGTTTATTTATTCTTATTAACTCAATGATTTATTATTTCTATGAATTGTGTGCCATCATTGAGTGAAGGATAATGTGTTGTGATGGAGCTTGTTTGATCTTTGGCAATGGTGGAGTGGTCGACTGGTGTTCTCTGTAAATTTTCTTCTAGTAATGAGAAGCAGCTAACAGTTAGAAATTTTTTTAAATTTTTGAGTTTTAGTTGGGTACATTTTTCCATGTCTAATATCCCTAATCTCAGGGGACATGAGGGACATAAAATTCCATGATGAGAAAGAGGACGACATGTGTCCCTCGATCCGATGACAGGGAATTTGAGCTCCAAAAATGCACTTGGGGGCTGAGCTCTCAAATTTAAAGGTCACATGAGGGTCCCAGAGGTCACATGGGGGATGGGAGAATTTTTCCAAGGTTGATGTACCTGACCTTAGGGATGTCAGGGACATAAAATCCCACTAAGATCCTGGTGCTGACATGTGTCCTCCCCGAAAATTGACTAACTACTGAACTGTCTCTAAGAGGGTAACTTGGAACAATGATAAGTTGAGCTCCCAGTGGAATTTATTGGTAAAATTGTATATGATCCTAATTAGAAATAGAATTTTGAATCCAATGGTGGGGATATCATCTCTTGATTCATCCATTTTATCCTTGAAAAAGTGGAATTGGGGTTTGGTACTCCATTTGTTCCCACGAAAATCTTCCTACAAACCTGATGTGCCAAAGTGTTGTGAGAAATATCATTTCACCATCTTGTAGGGATTGAAATTATATTTCTGGATATGTTTCATTTTAATCCTAATTCCATCCAGAGCTCCCATAATCATCTTTTGAAGCTCAACGACTATTTTGGCATCCGCACTAACTAGGCCTGTGAACCCTAATTCTGGTGAAACTTCCCCAACTTCTCTGAGCCCTTAGACAATATTCCTGAATTATTTCCATGATGTCTCAATACCTTTAAATCACCTCCATGTCCATTTAGGCTTTCTGATCTTCTCCATGAGGTTTCTCCAGCTCTAGGAAGGCCAATGATAGCCCTTCCCACAACTGCTTATAGTTTGCGATTGAATTCCTAAAATCACCTAGGGGGAATGAATGGAATTTCCTAAATCACCTAGGGGAATGAATTAACACCAATCAAGAAGTTACTGGATTAAATGGGAAAACCTGGTGTGTTTTGGAATGATAGGACAGGAAAAAAAATTGGTATAAGGGTATCGTCGTCGTGCTTGGAAATTGTCAATTTCCCTGTTGCACATTTACACGAAAACAATTGGCTCTAGCTTGGGGACATGACATTCACTAAGTGCAGTGAAGACATGGTGTGAAGAATCCTAGAATCTCAGCTTTATACCATATAATCCATTGACAAGTTCCTTATCCATTGGGCCTTGCTGGAGTCATGTACAACTTATAACAAGAGAGAAAGAGAGAAGAAGGAAAACACATGAAACAAAAAGGGAAACACACCTAGAAATCACCTACGGTACAAGGTGAGGGACAACCCACTTCCACTGAAGAAATTTTCATTTCTCAAAAGTTACCCTTGAAGAGGCAACATTGAATGATGATGTTCTATGAATCCATTGACGAGTTCCATAAAGTAGCCTCCTCTCCTCAGCTGCTTATGAAAGCTAGGTGCTTTAACAATTGTCTGTGTACTTGGTAGGAGTGAGTCTACGTGAGGTTATTGATGCTCAATCCTTTGCTTAGAAATTCCATTACCTTCATCCTCTTTGTAAACAGTTTCATAGTGCCAGTTACATTCCATGTTTATCCATATAGCCGATTCTTCATTTAGCATCTCATCACTTCCCCAAAGCTGATTTTTGTTCAAATTCCTTGGATATTCTGAGTTACTTTATTTCCCAAGTCTATACTCATTGAAATATTCTCTATGAGAAACATTTGATTCATCCTTTATCTCTACTCCATTTTGAGGCATTTGAGTAAAGACGGGAGGATCAGAGGAAAACTCATACTTGTCTTGTACTTCCATGGCATGAGTGAAGAGATCAAGAATCAGCTCGGGGTCTTCCATAATTTCTACTGCATCAAATATTTCTTGCATGGAGTTATGCTTCATCATTTCCTGCAGCTCCTCTTTGTATACCTTCAAAGAATCTTTATTTTTTAGCTCAATGCAACTATCCATAGGGATTACTTCATTATCTTATGAATCACTGCATTCTATCAATCCTTCATCAAGAGGAGACTTTGCTTCAAAGTCCTCATAATTCCTTGATTCAAATTATTCATCATGGAAAGAGTCTTCTTCTTCAAATGGGAAAGAAAATATTTCCATTTCGTCATTGCATCCATCAACCATTAGCTCAAGAGTGGCATCATATTTTTTATCTTTCCTTATCTCAATATGGCCAACCTTCACATTGGTTAAGACTTCCAAATCAGCTTCATGCTTATCTTGCATATTCATGGCTTGCATCAGGAGTTCAAGACCGAGCTCGGGGTCCTTTGTTTCTTCTGCGGCTCTTAGAAATTCTTGTACAAATGGTTCTTTCAAACCTTTCATGGGCTCATCATAAGATGATTTTTTCTCTCCATAGATGGCTTGGATGGGCTCATCTTCATCCCTAAATGGGAATGAGAATAACTCCTCATCATGATTAGGCACATAAGATGATTTTTATACTTGAAAATGATCAAGAACCATTTCCCGTTCTTCATGGTTTGCATCATCTAGGAATTCAGGGCATCCCTCTTATAACTCGAATCTCCTCAATGCTTCTTCAAAATCCAAATCTCTCTAGGAAGGCATGTTTGGAGCTATCAATATGGAGATATCCTCTTCCTCCTCGGTTGCCACAAAGTGATTCATTTACCTGCTACCTTGATAAAAGATGTTAGCTTCCGAGCTTCCAGAATTTCATACCGTGTACCTAATATTCTTCTTAGGAAGCAATTTATCCATGTCTACCTATTATCCTAAATTCGCCCCCTAGAAAATTTGGTCAAGACAACTCCTGCACATAAGGAAATTATGAAGGAAATGACTCAGACCCGTGACCTCACATTCCAGGATGACAAACATGTTATAGGTGGGCTCAAAAATGAAGGATCAGTGTCATAGAGAGAGCCACGTGTCCTAGCGGCACTTCTCCAAAGATGAATCCATAAAGGGAGGCTCAAACAAGCCCCACATCTCCAGGTGTCCCAGGTCAAAGTGAGCCATCAGGATGAAAGTTGGTTTTTTGCCCCTTGTTATTCCAAAAGGGGTAAAAGTTGAAAAATGGGCTACAACTCCACCCAAGGGAAAAAGTTAGCGTTTGAGCCCGAGTCAAGCCAAAGCCCGCCCTCTTGTACAGATCTGATACAAACTTCGAAGGGGCATATCTTTCAAATCAAGGCTCAAAATATTGTAAATCTGACACCATTTGAAAGATCTCGGCCTCACCTATGCCACAGAGGTCTAAAACTTTAATTTTGAGGAGGTTAGGTGAAGAAAAATGGAGGAAATGTCTTCTGGCCTTCAATGTAGGATCCATCTCTCTCAACAACCAGATTAGATTCGATTTGTTTCTACCATTTCCACTTCTTTCAAGGCACCGAACCAAGGATCGATGTAGTAAAGACGGATTTGGGGGTAGATTTTATCAGAAGCATTAACAGAAGTGGTTGAGTTTTGACCTAACTTTCCCGTTTCTCTCTCTCTTTCTTATTTTAGGTTAAATCTATAAATACAGGGGTAGGATTCATTGTAAAGGGTTGTTGTTCATTCTTCTTCCCTTCCCCCCTCTCTCTTTTCTTCCCCAGGGTTGAAAATGGAGTCTAAACCTCCTTTCACAGCTCTGTAATGGCATTCTCTTTCCTCTTTCCCACTAATGATGTACTGTGTGAATTTTCGGAGTGATAAATTATGTTCTGTGATGCATTTGTCCATCCTTTTCTTATTTTATTATCTCTCCTCACCTCTCGTCATTATAGGGTATACTGTGCATATTCTGATGTTTGTTGCAGGTCTTGGGAGCTGTGTTTAATGGGTTTTGAAGTGGTGTTCTGTGTGAAATTTATCTTTGGTCTGTGGTGTATCTTGTCCACCCTCTCCTCTTCTCACCTCTCTCCACTTCAGGGAGATGATATTGTGATCAGCACTCCTCTTTTCTTGGTGCTATCACCTTGTTAGTGTAGGATTTCCCTCTTTATGCAGTTTCTCTCTCCCTGTCTCCTTAGCATTATTAGGATAGGAATAGTTAGACGTCATTTCTGCATTAAGATTAGTTTAGCATTAGGATCAGGAAAAAGAAGCTGGATTTCTCCGGAGGTCCATCTCAAGTCTGCAAGTCCCACATCTTAAGAGATGGTCCAATGTTTTGTAAATCACACCAAATGAGTCTGCCTTAGAAAAGTATATTTTTAGAGTTCATTTGGGGGTGTTGTGATTTTACGTTAACAGTTTTGGCACACCCGGTGGGATAGGTTTAAAGCACCTTACCAATTCACTTCATCAAGTTCTATGTACTCTTGGTGAAGGTTTCAGCCTTTGGAGGCACTTTCAAGCACATATGGCGATGCCATCTGGTCAAAAACCCATTCTCTGAGTTGCAAACCTTTTCCATCCATTTCCACTCATTTCATTCATTTTCTTCTTCCATCTCTTTCATTTCCTCCCATTCCACGAGGTTGTACAATTATGACTTCATTCCCTTCATGGAACTCACACTTACACCAATACAGTCCACCTCCAATGTATTTTCCAACTCCTCTAGATCAGCATTATAATCAGATCTAGGACCATTATGCTTACCCATATGAGTAGTGTCAACACCAGTTTGACTATGAAGCTTATCAAGGACAAGGGGATGCATATGATGGAAATAGTTATGTAGAGGATGCTGGTCTACTAGAGAAGATTCAAAAAATGGAGGCTAGCATGGTTCAATTTAGGGAAACAACTCAAATGATGGCTTTTAGAATTGGTTGCAAGGCACCATATCCATGGGAAGGCCCTTTTATAAGACACTACATCCCTCAGGAGAAGATGGATGTCATGATTGGAATGTTGCCCCAATTTGTACAGTGTATTGAGGACATTGGCGCTTATGAGCAAAGTGTGGGACAACCTTGTCAATGGGTAAGTCAATCACTAGCTCCCTACCTTTCATTTTCTCTCCGTCAATCTTTATCATTTTGATAGAGACAAGAGTCAAGTTCCATCATTTGCTACCCGAAGTGTTAATTTCATTTCTCCATCCCCCAGTCTTCCATCCCACCTTAGTTTTCTCTACCCTTTTCCCTTCCAAATCTAATTCCCCTCTACAACAGCTAAAAGAAATGCCTTCCCCTCCACCACAAACAAGGAAACAAATAGTGGAGACCCCACCCACCACTCCTCATGCTTTCCCAAGCCCATGTTGGGAAGAGAATCCAAAAACCAGCCAAGGAGAACATCAAATAGAGGAACCCAACATAGAGGAAATGATAGAAAATCTAAAGAGTTGGGCTGCTAAATTTGAGTTTTCAAAGGTTCCCTTGTTGGTTAAGCCTATGGAGAATACTAAGGTCAAGCCGCAAGTGGTGGAAGCTCCAGCTACAACACAAGTAGGGGAAGAAGGAGTATACTCCCAATCCAGAAGAAGAGGAGTACATGTCCGGCTATGGAGGAGGACCATACATTTTTAGAGGCTCCAAGTGTGGAGCAGGCCACAAAATAACCTTCATTTCTTCCTCCCATTTCATTCCCCCTTCAAGCTCTAATGTTGAAGAAGAGTTTGAGCTTTCAAACTTAATGTTTGAGGATGAAGGGAACCATGGTGAGTCAATTGTAGATTAAGAGGACACCATGAAGGAGGTTGAGAACATACAATAGGACAACAAGGAAGTAGATTACCTGTCTGAATTGGAGGATTGCCTTGATGGAAGGTGAACCCATGGAGATCACATCATTTTTTCCTCAATCTCTCACATCCTAAGCACATGATCCTGCTGCCATGAAGGAGGATATTCAAGTGCAAAATCCTACACTCCATAATGGCCCTCTATAACCAAGGTTGGAAGATCTTGATCTTCCATGTTCTTCAAAGGAGGAGGAAGAAAAAAGGTAGGAGGATGTAATCATCTCTCTCACACCATCCACCCAAGAAGGTCCACAAGAAGACTCCATTTTTGGAGTTTAATTTTAGAGAAGCGAGCACATCCAAAGGATCAGACCATGCGCCGATCAGGTACTTGGCTTCATTGGAGCCAAGGAAGAAGCCAAAATCAGTCATGCCCACTCCAGGGCATGAGGATGAACATCAAAGTACCAAGGGTCACCATCAACACCTCTAAGAGTCTGATGCAAGTTAGCTTGAGGAGGTATTTCCCATTAATGTTGATACCTTGATGATTTGGGTGGAGGACCGGCTTATTGTCAGTTTTTCACTCATACAGGAAGCTATATTTAGTGTTAAATCATTTACATGGCTGCCCCTCTTGAGAAAGGGAAGCTACTTCTCCCTACCTATAGCAGGATTTTTTTAGCAATATTTCTCTCTAGTTAGTGTAGGAGTAGGAGTAGACTTTTTTTCCAGTAGAAGAATTGCTTATGCATGCTCTGCATGTCTCATTTGAGGCATGTATGATTTGGTCTTTGTATATAAGTTTTTATCCTTTTTGCTCCAAGGGTGCATAAGGTCAGGCTCTTCAATATTCATGGCAAGAAGACTCATAGCGGTCTATAACAGTTGCTAGCTCCAAAATGGAACAAATCCAGAGAAACTTAAGTCATTTCAAAATAGTCCATTTCATGGACAGGTGAAAGCATAGGTCAATCCAATTTTCTACTCTCAGAAACTCCATTTTAAGATTTTCTGATGAAAATTGAGAGTGCCAACGCGCGGGCGGATTCAGAGTTAGGCAGAGGTCAGCGAAGTGCAGAGAGTCGGGGAGTCCATTTTATAAGAAGGATCAGTGTTAGGCCATCATTCTTGACTCCATGCCTAATGGATGCTTCAAGGCCACTGGTCTCTTCATCTAGCAGGTAGATATCCCTGTGAGTCACCAAATTATCATCCCAAATTCACCCTCCCAAGAAAATTTGGTCAAGATAAATCTTGCACATAAGGAAATTATGAAGGAAATGACTCAGACCCGTGACCTCATATTCCAAGATGACAAATAGGTTACAGGTGGGCTCAGAAATGAAGGAGCAGTGTTGTAGAGAGAGATCCACATGTCCTAGCGACACTTCTCCAAAGATGAATCCATAAAGGGAGGCTCAAACAAGCCTCGCATCTTTAGGTGTCCCAGGTCAAAGTGAGCCGTTGGGGGGAAAGTTGGTTTCTTTCCCCTTGTTATTCTAAAAGGGGTAAACGTTGTAAAATGAGCCGCAACTCTGTCGAAGGGAAAAAGTCAGTGTTTGAGCCTAAGTCAAGCCAAAGCCCACCCTCCTATACGGACTCGATACAAACTTTGAAGGGGCATATATTTTAACTCAAGCCTTGAAATATTACAAATCTGACACCATTGGAAAGATCTCGGCCTCACCTATGCCAAAAAGGTCTGAAAATTTAATTTTAAGGAGGTTAGGTGAAGAAAAATGGAGGAAACCTCTTCTGGCCTTCAATGCAGGATCCATCTCTCTCAAAAACCAGATCAAATTCGATCTGAATCTGCTGTTTCCACTTCTTTCAAGGTGCCGAACCAAGGATTGATATATTCAAGATAGATTTGGGGACATATTTTATCAAAAGCTTTAACAGAAGTGGTTGAGTTCTGACTTGATTTTCCCACTTCTCTCTCTCTTTCTTATTTTAGGTTGAATCTATAAATACAGGGGTAGGATTCATTGTAAAGGGTTGTTGTTCATTCTTCTTCCCTGCCCTCCTCTCTCTTTTCTTCCCCAGGGTTGAAAATGGAGTTTGAACCTCCTTTAACGGCTCTGTAATGTCATTCTCTTGCCTCTTACCCACTAACGATGTACTGTGTGAACTTTTGGATCAATAAATTCTGTTATGTGATGCATCTGTCCATCCTTTTCTTATTTTATCGTCTTTCTTCACCTCTTGTTGTTGCAGGGTATACTGTGCATATTATGATGTTTGTTGCATGTCCTGGGAGCTATGTTTAATGGGTTTTGAAGTGGTGTTCTGTGTGAAATTTATCTCTGGTCTTTGGTGCATCTTGTCCACCCTCTTCTCTGCTCACCTCTCTCTACTTCAGGAAGCTAAGATTGTGACCAGCACTCCCCTTTTCTTGGTGCTATCACCTCGTTAGTGTAGGATTTCCCTCTTTATGCACTTTCTCTCTCCCTGTCTCCTTGGCATTGTTAGGATAGGTATAGTTAGATGTCATTTATGCATTGGGAGTAGTTTAGCATTAGGATCAGGAAGAAGAAGCCGAATTTCTCCGAAGGACCATCTCAAGTCTACAAGTCCCACAGCTTGAGATATGGTCCAATGTTATGTAAATCACACCAAATGCGTCTGCCTTAGAAAAGTATATTTTTTGAGCTCATTTGGGGGTGCTATGATTTCATGTTAACACTACCTTCACTGGTATGGTTACAGAAGACTAATTCATCTGAATTTTACCTCCCAAGTCTTGGAAGAAACTTCTACTCAGCAACATTCTGAACGAGGCTAGGACGTCTGCTACCAAAGTCATCGCTGAAACTTTTTTTTTTTTAGAAATCTAGAAATAGCCACATGTTCATATTTGATCTTCCCTATAAGTGGGACTTATTTTTACTCCAATGAGTTACAAGATCCACTGGGTGGAGTCAAGGTAATTTTGAGATCTTCCATAACCTTCACGTGCATGACATTATTTGAGGCACCAGAATCTATTATGCAATTGTTCAATACATATTCTCCAATAAGAAGGGAGACATAAAAAGGTTTAACCTTATTAGTATTTGATGAACTCAAAAGAAACATTTTATGTGAGGGAGGTGTAGGTGGGTTTGGCAGCATGCCTTTAGAACTAGAAATTACAACATTGGGTGTTACACTACCACTCCTGATATATCAAATGAACCTCTCAAATTATTCAGGATGATTCCACAAATATTCAATTTTGGTAATCTGCGCTTTGGCTTTGTTTCCATATTATATGAAGTCAAAGGGAGAAGATGTGTAAAAGGGGGGTAAAGTGGTTGATTTTGGAGTCTGGATAGGCTTGGGAGTAGGATTTTATTTTTGGGGAATGGAGGGTATTTTGAAAGGTACACTAGGAGATTTCAAAGTACTAGATTTTAGAGGATTAGATTTATATTTAGACTTGGAGGAGACATCGGGAGACTTACTTGGGATTGTGGGAGCCTTCTTACTTGCTTTGGGATCAGGCTCCAATAATGCAGACTTCATGGAAGATGGAAGTGGGGATCCTTGACTGATTATTTTGTTTTGCGGAGTCACCATAGGAGGATCATCAACCTTCTTTTCTTTTACAACACTGGAGGGAGATGCTCTTTTCTTAAACTAAGAATGAGTGAATATTACAAATGAGATACCAGGTGCATCTTCTTCATCTTCTTCATCACCTCTAGAATACTCACAAAATCTTATTTGTCTATCGTTCTCAAGTTCATCGATCTCTAGGAAGTTGCCACCTTCACTTTCTTATTCAATCTCTTCTTGACTTTCTTGGAATCTTCAATTTATGTTCACAGGTGGGGCCTCTAAGGTGAGCCTTTGGGGTGCTCCTGTAATTTGATTTGTGTTGCTTCTTTGGGAAGATACTCATTCAAATCATTCTCTTTTCAAAGATGCCATATCATTTACCAACTTTTGTAGTGATGGATTGGTTTTCTCATCTCCAAGATGTCAAGCTTTACCCTTTGAGGGATTCATGATCTTTCCAGATAGGATGAGATTGTCATCAAGTTCAGTAGCCATCCTTTGTTCTTTTACGATGTTCCTTGGTTGGGCTCTTCGGAGAAAAAATCCTACTTCTGATGATTGAGAATTGATGAATAATCTCTTGATATTGTTTTCAGATGGAGAATCTTCTTCTTGTATCCTACAAAGCAACCGTTCAAAGTGAGCCACAAAGTCTCTCATGGTTTCACTTTATCCTTTCTTCATTTGAGAAAACTACACCAAGAGGTCCTGATAGTCTTTAGTTGATTTGAATCTTTCCTCGAAGGCAATCTTGATGTCATTCCAACTAATGATGGATCAGGTAGGCAGGAGGTAGAACCATTCTACTAATTTTTCTTGGAGGGACTCCATGAATAGTATTACAATAACATATTCATGTTGGACACCAATAAATCCACATGATGTCATGAAGGCAATGATGTGTTCTTCATGATGTTGTGTTTTGTCACCTTTAAACTTTGGAAAGTTCTTTGCGGGAACTTGTTGGTAGATCGCAGAGAGGTGGTTCAAGAGCAAGAGGGCCTGTATTCCTTCCCCATGGAACAATGGGTTGAGGTCTTTCTAATTCCTCAACCATTATTTTTTCTACTTTTGCTTCAAACCTGGCTTCTAAAAATTATTCTTCAAACTCTTATTATTCCAGGAACTCAATTCTTAATGGTAATGGAAAAATGGGAGAATTTTAAGGGGGAATATCAACAAGTGTTTTGATAGTATTTCCAGGTGAACTGCTCAAAGTGCTAGATGGAGAGGAGGTTTGAGAGAAAAAGTATGGATTATATCTAATTCATTGTTGCTGATTTTGTAAACTCTCGAAATTGGAAACACCGTCTCTCAACCTGTTAAACCTGGTGTATCTTCCTTCAGCACGCTTTTGGAAATTCTTGAAGTGGGAATATGAAAAGACACTGTAGAATATGAAAGGTTAAGTGTAGGAACTGACAGTGTATCTTTTAGTAATGGATTTTCATGAATATTTTTTTTTGTATTTTCAATATTTCATTTTTTTTGTATTTTGGGACCTTGAGGTTGTATTTTGGGTGCAAATGCTGCTAAATCTACCCTACGATGGGCACCAAAAATTGTTGGCAAGAAAATTTGTTGGGTGGACAAACTTGTGGCTTTCTTGCCAATGCTCTGGGAAAATAAGTCCCTCTACTTAACCGGTGCAACTTTCGTATGTGCATGTGCAAGTGAAAGTGAGTTTTCTCTAGGTGGCATTTTGATTGGGGATCTAACAGGGGAACTCCACTGACCTTGCGGAAAAGCTAGCAATCTCTTGCTAGGGAATAATTTGTCTAAAGAGTGGGAAAGGGGAGTGAGAAAAGAGATAGGAGAACTAATTTTACAGGTAGAAAATTAGATTCCTGCACACACTAGTTAGAAACTTCAACACATGCGTTTATGAGAAGAAACAACCCTATAAATGGTAACAAGACCAAATAGAATTTTATGAGCACCAAGAATCATGAAATCCCTTAGCCAAAGAAAGCTAGAAACTCCTTCTTCTTGTAATGATGCTTAAACAGAAGTTGTACATAGTTTGAGAATGGAAGACATTGAAAATAGGGGAGAAATGGCTAACTCTTTTCACTCACAAGGGAGAAAAATTTCTCTCTTGAACTTACAAGAATACAACTAGCTAGAAGAATTTTAGAATTCAAAGAACGCTTTGGAATGAAGAGTTCATTACAATTTATAGCAATCTGAAATGACCTTTCACCTCCCTCCGATGAATCTTCATTTCCATATTCCACTCATGTCCTTTTGTTTTCCATGAATTAATTATGTATCATATAATTTTGAGAAAACACTTTTTACAATTAAAATAGGTCACTTAAGTGAATAAGATTAAATACAATAATGATGCATAACGAAGAATTAGTATGGAGAGATAAAAAAGAGACGATAAGAGATAAAGATGAGAGGATAAGATGTTTCCCCTGATGAAGTCTGAGGATCCTTGTTGATGGAAATATCTAATGTGACAAAGTTCTAAAACTTCCTCAATGTCTTGTTGTGCCAAACTTTC
The DNA here is from genome assembly GCA_019776745.2 of Taxus chinensis. Lineage (NCBI taxonomy): Eukaryota > Viridiplantae > Streptophyta > Pinopsida > Cupressales > Taxaceae > Taxus > Taxus chinensis. The sequence goes on along the minus strand of CM034152.1, from coordinate 589,364,200 downwards.
CCTTTGAGAACAACTTACTATTTTTAGAATAAGAGCCCAAGCTCTACTATCGTGTGATATATCAGCTATCTTGCTCCAATTTCACCTTCTGAACCTTATACCATATTCCAACCTCTTATGTTACTGAGATATTTTTATTTTTAGCACATTTCTATTTTCAACAAGTTGTTATTTGGGGTCCTGCTATTTTGGGAAGAAGTCATTTTTTGTCTTACTTTTCATTTTACCCCTTTTCTGATTTTCCTGAGGGATAGAACTTGCAATTAAGTGGGACTCATAATTTATAGCATGTAAGGAAATATAAAATATGCTATTTTTAGTAAGTGGTGGAAATGACCTCTGTTTGTGACAGGAATAAATTTTTTGGATTCGACTCTTCGTCACAAATTTGTGCTCCAATTTTCATCATGATTCGCTTTCCAAAAAGCTCATAAATGAAAAATGAAAATTTATGTCTTGTAAGAGCTTCAGGCATGGAGCTACCAAGGTAGAATACTGATAAAAATCCAGTCCTTCATATGTCAAGAAACTGGCAACTTCATCATGCAAAAACTATTTTGAGAGAAACTAGATTTTTTTGAGACCCTTCCCTCTAAATTTTGCATGATTTCGCCTGCCAAATATTTGGGAATTTGAATTTTTTTTCAAAGAGGGAAGAATGGTGATAAAAAAACATAGCCATCCATATCCATAAAAATTAGGGGTTTCATGGCACAAAACTAGTTCAAGTGAAACTATATTTTTCAACGATCATTCCCTCCAATTTTTGTGTTATTTTGTCCAGTGGAACCCTGAGAAGCGAAGAGGTAGCTTGCTGATTTTTTCCATTACTGTGTCATGGAAGCCATTAATGGAGCTTGAAATTTTTAGGTCTGGTTTTTTTTTTCCATTTTCAATGAAATAAATTCCATTGCGATAGGGTTTTGCTTCTGGTGCTTCACGCGAAATTTTACTCCAATCCGATGACTGGTTTGATAGGAAATTGAAATTTGTTCTTAGTGGAGCCAGAAGTGAATTTTTTTCATTGTGAGTATTCCTTGCTTAAAATTGGAGGTTTGAATTTTATTTTTTAATGTCATTCAAGAGAGAATAACTCAACAACAGATGGTTTGTCAATCTGTGCACCAGTTTGCAAGACATCTTTAAGTCTTCGGTTTATGGCAATGAGGATTTCTACTGTTCTTCTTCTTTGTTTTTAATTTCTTCTTCTTATCTCAATGAATTATTATTTATTTTAATTTTGTGTGATCATGGAGTGAAGGATAATGTGTTATGATGGAGCTGGTTTGAACTTTGGCAATGGTGGAGTGGTAGACTAGTGTTCTCTGCAACTTTTCTTCTAGTAGTGAGAAGCAGTTAATAGTTAGAATTTTTTTCAAATTTTTGAGTTTGAGGTGGGTGAAATTTTCCATGTATTCTATCCCTAACATCAAGGAAATGAGGGACATCAAATTCCATGGTGAGAAAGAGGATGACACATGTCCTCGATCCGGCAATAGGGAATTTGAGCTCCAAAAATGCACTTGGGGGTTAAACTGTCAAATATGAAGGTCACATGAGGGTCCTAGAGGTCACATGGGGGCTAGGAGAATTTTTCCAAGGTTGATTTAGCTGACCTCAAGGATTTCGGGGACATAAAATCCTACCAAGCTTCTGGTGTTGACACCCTTCCTCCCGAAAATTGACTAACTCCTAAACTTTCTCCAAGAGGGTAACTTAGAACGATGATAACTTGAGCTCCCAGTGGAATTTATTGGTGAAATTATATATGATCCTGAATGGAAATGGAATATTTAATCCAATGGTGGGGGAATCATGTCTTGATTCATCCATGTGATCCTTAAAAAATCAGAATTGTGATTTGGTAATCCACTTATGTTTAAGAAAATCTGCCTACAGACCAAATGCGCCAAAGTGTTGTGAGAAATATGATTTCAGTATCTTGTAGGGATTGGAATTATATTTCTGGAGATGTTTTTTTTACTCATAATTCCATTTGGAGCTCCCAAAATCACCTTCTGATGCTCAGCGGTTGTTTTGGCCTGCACACTGACTAGGCCTGTGAACCCTAATTTTGGAAAAACTACCCTAACTTCTTAGAGCCCTTACAAAATCTACCTAAGTTATTTCCATTATGTCTCAATAGCTTTTAATTACCTCTATGTCCAGTTAGGATCTTCTGATCCACTCCGTGAGTTTGCTCCAACTCTAGGAAGGCTAGTGACAACCCTTCTCACAACTTCTTGTAGCTTACGAATGAATTCCTAAAATTGCCTAGGGGAATGAATGGAATTTCCCAAATCACCTAAGCAAATGAATTAAAACTGATCTAGAAGTTACTAGATTGACTGGGTAAACTTGGTGTGTTTTGGAATGATAGGACTTGAAAAATAAATTGGTACAGGGGTATAGTCGTCGGGCTTGGAAATTGTCAATTTACCTATTGCACATTTGCATGACAATAGTCCACACACCAGAACTTAGCAATATGAAATTTAAGATTTCATTTCTTGTCCCACTGGGCATGCTAGAAACTATTTATCTTTAAACTTTCACATGTGTCTCGGATATGGAAAAGCTGAGTTATTTTAGATCACAATGGAACCGTCTCTAAGTTATGGGACCTTGCACACTTGAGATGGATCTCTGGAGAAGGCCGGTTCCTCTATTTATTTCTACTGCTACTACTACCCTAGTGTTGAAAGGGGAAACTAAGCTAATAAATTCCAAGGGACCAAGGATAGAAGGGTAACATGAAAATGAACCACACTAAAAAGGTGATAACACCAGAAAAAGAGGGATGAATACTATCTGTTCTAAGAAGGAATGAAAAGGGAACACGTGAAAGGATTGTAGGCACGAGTATCACAACTAAAAAAACATTTACTAGATCATTCTCATGGAACACAACTAATAAGGATAGAGAATAGTCATAAAGTGATGCTTTTATTACTTCCAGAAAGCACAGAGCTATTATAATGGTGAAATAGGCTGATATCCACATGCATGAGCCATATCTAGAGGTTTGCAACTTAGAATACAGAAAAATATGAAGTCCTTAACAAACAATGGGTAAGGATCTAGAGTATCCAAAGTTAATAATGAGGCTAACTCTTACATTTATAGATGAATCTGTAGAAGGATAAGAGAAGGAGGGAATACCCGAATTTTAAATACAACCATGAACAAGAAGCATTCAATGCCTACAAATCCACTTAAGAATCTATCAAATGAATTTACATAGGTCTGTTTAGCATGTTGGATGAGGAAGGAGGGCAGATCATATCAAATCGGGTGGTTGAAGCAATCATATCTGATCATTAACGACCAGAGATATGTTTTCCCATTTCTCACCTACCAGATCCACCAAGAATTTTAATTTGAATGTCTAGCACTGTGGTTGATGTTTGTAGCTCTCTTACAAGTCTAGGCACGCACCGATTGGAGATCTATAGAAAAAGATACGGCTGTTAGGGGATGTTAGAGCCACATGCGGATGCAAGACATGTGGCATGTACAAATTGGCTAAAAGAATGGCCAACTATTCAAAATATTTTTCGTTTATGCCAAATGTCACTCACTGATTTCTTGCAATGATTCGGCGCCCTGTTGCCACACTTTGACTGGTTGCATGTGACACACTCAAGTATGTCAGAAGATGACCTGGAACAGAAGGGAAAAAAAGAGGGGGCAAGGGAAGGGAACTCAAAAGAAAATAGAGGAAGGCATAGAGAAACGCGTGCATGACATGCCTAGGGAAATGAGGCAAATTAGTAAGCAGAGAATACATGGTCAAGGCACAACCATTACAAGATGATGTGTGGGTGTGTGTGCGAGGGTGAACATGTGCCAAAAAGAAGGCAAATGAGTAGAAGACACGTGCAAGGGGAAGATGGAACAAAGAAGAAAAGGAAAGGAAGGGAAGAAGGGGAAGTGCGTAAGGGTGCGTGAGGGAAATAAAGGAGTGTGCTAGAGGAACTTGATAGCGCACAATCTTGCAATGAAGAGATCAAAGCCAGAACATGTAGACAAGTTATCCAAATCACTAGGAGAGTTATTTGGATAACAATAACCATCAAATACATCTTAGTAGGAGGTAGGATCTATAGAAAATAAGTCATGCACTTGGGTAAATTTATAGGTCCTAATCACATACCACTATTTATATGATTCCTAAGAGACAATACTAGTAATTGACATCTATCTTTGGCCTCTTTCTTTTCTTTCTTTCTTTCTCTGTTTTTCTTGCACACCCCATTTCCCAATCTAACTTTCACTAAAGTATCTTTCTTGGATTTGGACACCAACGCCTAGGTTCCCTCGTCCCCTCTGGGCACCCCCAATCTCATTGTATATTACTCTCCCCTTTTGGGCCTCTTTAATCTTTTGTGCATATTTTTTTCTTGGTGGTCAGCCTTTTAAATGTTAATTAAAAATTTCAAATAAGGGAATGATATAAATACAAAGCTATGTGACCAAAATAAGGGACCAATCTCTAAGCATCTATTACTGTCACCTACGGTTTCATCCAAAGGCATTTGAAGAGCATCAAAGCATTCATCTAGCTTCATTCAACGGACAAGGGACTGCATTTTCTACATACACTTCATAGGAGGGGAAGTTAATTTTGACATCCACACATCTATTTACATTGCTACACCTAGTTATTGCTCGTTATTCAATGCATATTGTATAAGAGCCACCTAGGGTACAATTCATCACACACACACACACACCCACAAAACTACATGAAGTATGAGATTTAGTTCAACACTTGGTCGTAATTTTCCTCTGTTAGGTGACCGTCGAGGTCAGTTTGGGGCCCATTTACATAATTTTACTTTTAGGATTTGATATGTTTTTTTGTTTTGTAGGAGGTCATTTATTTTGCAAGTTTCAGCAAAATTTTGCGGGCATAGTGCGATATATAGGTGATCAAAAACCAAGGTCACTGAACACCGTGTGACACAAGAAAATTCAGATTCTGACCATTTTCATGGTCAAAGGAGCCTAGGAGCAGACTCGAGTGCCTAGGTGCCCATGACCCATTCCAGGCACCCTAGTCTAGTTTATTTTGATAGTTTTGTAAATTTTTGTGTGTGGTTGTGAAATATTTTCCCTCCTATTTCATCAGTTTTCCATCTCAGTACATCTTTGGGATTATTACAAAATTAACTAAGTATTTTATTCCATCTCTTGCACTTAGCATTTCAATTTCCATTTAAGTTTTTTTAGGTCAGAGTTATACTTTATTGCTTATCATTTTGTTGTGACTCTGTAATTACAGTTTATGTAAAATTCTATTTTTATTAAATCATTTAGTGAATCAGTCTCATTCAAACACTCTTAGATCCTCATTTTTCTTCTCTCATGTCTCATAGGGTCTCTCAATCCTCCTTTCTTAAATTGCTTCAAATGCACCCATCTTACAAAGATGCTCTCCACAAAACCCTATACACTATGTATCTCCCTATAAACATGCCACCTTCACAAGTTAGTTCCATCTTCGATTATCTCTCTGATGACTCTATTTGTTATAATGTTAATCGGTCTATTTTCAAATCCATTAAAGCTTTACATTCTTTATTTAAAGACAAATTTCAAGCCATGGAATCAATGATTACATCTATAAAATATGAAATCCAACATATTAAGGATGCTTCGGCTCACGCTACTCTTCTTCTCATCCTCATTCTATGTCTTCTACATGTGCTCATATAAGTGAACCCCAACTCTTACCATTCCCCGCACCTCTAAATTTTTATTTACATGCTAAGCAACAAGATATTATCCCGCACATCCTCACTCATCAATTAATCAAATTTTCATATACTCATTTCTATCCTCCTTATCAGTTTGAAAAATATCATAGTCATCCATATTGAAATTATCATCAAATTAATGGACATAATGACAATGGTTTCTATGCTCTCAAGCAAAAAACTGACCATCTTAATAATTATGATCTCATTTCATTTACTACACAAAAGGCTCCTACATGTTCATCTCTAATTACTACATATTAATGGGTTCTTAAATCTAATTCATCTATGTCTAATGCCCATCATACCATCACGTCTAATGTTTATTCTTCCGTCACTCAAGCACTACCTATGGAATCTACTCAAATTAAGTAAACACCTCTCAAAATCAGTCTCATTCCTTCTCCTCTCAAGTCATCTACAACATTACCAAGTCAAATAGCACAAATGCCTCTCTAAATAAGTCCACCCTCTTCTCCTATCAAGTCTTCTAAAGTGTCATCAATTCCACATAAGCTACAACCAAAAATTTTTATCAAAGAAACTACTCCTTATACTTATGGCCAAGACACATTTCAAACTCTACTACCATGGTATGATCCTATTGTTGCTTCTGCCTACCATTGTGTTCTCTCTCTCTCTCTCTCTCTCTTATCATGATAAAAATAATGATCTACCACAATGGAATGGTATCTCTCGTGTCACCACATAGATCTCCATCATTGATTCACTTAGGGGTCATTGTGCTTATTCTCCCCCCCTTCTAGAATTCTTAGGTGCCTCTAATTTTTAATCTTTCACTCTGCACTTTGCATCTTGTATTTCGCATGCATCTCACAAATATTGATACACTTGTATCATCATTACCCAATGAAGAAATATTGTGCTATGGTTCAAACATGACTGTTGAGGGCATACTACATTTATGAACCTCACATCATACTCAGTGAATTTACGAGAAATATTTTCTAACATCACATTCTCACACATCGTCACTACCTCACCTTACTCACTCACTCTCTACGCTTTATTATTTGTCTATCATATATTTCTGGCATACAGTCTCAAACCATTTCCTGATCACACACTCTTGTTATATGGTTCATTCTTGACTACTGAGGGGGCATTTCTAAAAGAACCTCATCTCATGCATATTCATATACATTCGATTGTGGGGCATGCTGCTCATATCAAATTCACTTTCCATACCATTCCATTCACACTTACAACATGTTACATATCTTGGTTGAACATTGTTCTCACTTACTTATACTCACATGTACAATTTACTTACTATGCTAGTCAGATATGCAGTATGTCATTATCTTGTCTATATACACATGCACATTCACTTGCCTTCTATTTGTGAATGTAAAATTTACACAGATCTAATACGCGCAACATAAATGCTTAACATTTTACCTCTTACAAGTCCCAGAGCGGCTCCTGGGGGCATCTATTGTCATACACATCATAGGTGTTATGGTTTGATCATATACTACTTCGTATTCTTACTAGCACACTACTTTATATCAGATGATACACACTTTGACATAATTTTTATATTTCTAATATGCTAATGGGTGCTAAATGTCTAACATTTGTATTGCAGGGACTATTTTCCACCATGGTTGTTTGTTACTCTTTTCTTGTCATTGTTTGTGGGATTTTCCCTATGTCTTGCTTTTTCATTGCTCATATGCTTTTTTCCACTTCGGTCCTAATTGTCTTGTGAGATTGTGAGAATCATCCCATGTTTGAAACCCACTTTTCATGGTCTACATTATCTTCTTTCTTGCTATATTACACATTTTCTTTTATATGCGTATTTGTCTTGTTTTCACTAACACATGTTTCCAGCCACTTTTTTTTCATGTGCCTTGGTTTTTACCAAGCACATTACCCCCCTGCAAGGCTATAATTTCATGTAGTTTTTGGAACTCTCCTTTGGGACACATCCTCCTAGTGATGTCACATGCTCCCAAAATGAGGGGGACATACATTGGGTGAATCATTTAACCCATTCAGTAGTACACAGTAATAATTCATACCTCACAAGTATAGGAACAACACAATATTTGGTTACAAAAAGGGCTAAGAATCTGACTTGGGTCCTCAAGACAACATAGACACCATCTCCCATATATATACATGAGCACCTAGGTGCTCCTGACCCTTCCTAGGAACCTATTACCAGGGGGTAGTTAGAATTTTTTTCTCAGATCTTCATGGTTCAAAATAGTCTACGAAGTAGTTTTATCAGTACAGGAACAATCCTCTAGTAATCAGAATGTATTTTACCTTCATTTTCTAGTTGGATCAAACTCGATTGGACTTGATCAAACTGGAACAAAGAAGGATCACACCATCTGCAGTGGTGTATAATTTTAGGAAGCATTCAGGGATGAAGAATAACACTATACCTTTCTCCCCAACACTTCTTTTTTCGCGGCATGAGATCACTCAAAAAACTCGTAGTTGGTGTGAGATTTCCAAAAAAACTCATTCTTGGCGTGAGATCGCCTAAAAAACTCATTATTATATAGCATTAATAGGACCAAATCTATCCTTTTTCACTTATCACAGATCAAGTTCACGTGTTCGTTTTACTAGTTTTTCACATTTTCACATACTTGGATTGAATTTTTCATATACATGACTTTGACTACTCTTTATCTATTCTCTTTTACAGGTTCGTTCTTATGGGAAGCAACAAAAACATCATCAATCTAAAGCAATAATGACAATAGGTAAAATGCAACATAACGCATACACTTTGACCCCTACGGTCACTTCCTCTTCAATATCTTTCTCACTCCATTTTATCACTCCATGTTTTTTCTTGACTCCTTAGAATGCTTTTGCCATCGATCTACATGGTTATTGTTCAAGATCAAAATTGTGCTCTACATTGAGTCATACACAACCCATGCTTTTGAGGCAACATGGGACTATCTCCAAGTTGTGGGACCTTATAAACTGAGATAGACCTCCAAAGAAGGTCAGCTTCCTCTGCTTATTCCTACTGCCAAACTACTCCTAGGAAGGGAAATGCAACTACTTAGCACTAATCTATGATTCCAAGGGACTAGAGAGAGAGGGAGATTCATAAAAGAGAAATCCTACACTAAGGGAGGTGATCACACCAAAAAAAATAAGGGGAAAAACATTTTTAAATGAGAGAAAATGGAGGAAAATAAAGGTATAGAGGGAAAAAAATGAAGGCCATAGTACAAAATAACACTTAAAATACCATTTTCATGTAATACACAATAGAAATAAACCCTACAATATGAATAAATAAACACACCATACCTACAAGTAAATTAAAAGGAAATAAAATACAACAAATCACCAGCTAGGGAATAATAATAGCCACAAAATAAGTATTTTTGTTGTTTTATGATGATGCATAGATCATTACAATGGAGGAAGAAGGTATAAACACAGCACAAAACATGATCTAAGACCTGAAACTCAAGAACAATTGTGCAACACTTTTCGATGATGCCATTTTATTCTAAAATTATTCAACCTTATAAATGAGCATCACTTTATAATATATAGAGAATGGGAAAAGAGGGAGAAGAGGGAAAAACTTAGATTTTTTCCTTCACCCAATAACCAGATGCATTAAATTTTTGTAAAGGGGTATGGGAAGTTTCCATCATGTAGTTCATGAAGGGATCTTTCCAAAAATTACAATTTTTTCAAATTTGTACAACAAAGGAAAATGTTATGCCCATGCAGATCCAAGGGTGCCCAAGAGGAACACAAGTTATCTGGGTGCATGAATAATCTATACTTAAATGTTTTTATTCTTCATTGTACAAATGGAATGGGTGTGTAGGGAACAGAGAGAAGTAAGGAAATAGTTCTAGATGTTCCATTATTTTCTATTTTTCCCACATTTCTCATTGATTTATTTGGTGGTCGAAGTTTCAAGTCGAGGGTGGAACTTGGGAAATGTTCCACCCGGCCATACGGTTCTCATAACTCCCTTTTGGCCCATAATGTAAACCTTCGACCCTCTCCTTTCCCTTTGTCTATTTGTTCAAACCTTATTGTAGGGAATTAGTTCCTTGATGGAACTAGTTCTCCAATGGAACTAGTTTTTCCCACACTTGGCTCTCCCACACCACTCATCACCCACATCACACTATCCTAACCGCCAAAATTCTTTATAATAGATCTAAAGCCACTATGGGGAGCCTCCAAGTCTGTGGAACTTGTTCCATTGTTCCCTCCTCCATCTTAAAATCCACATAACTCTACCCTCCTTTGTATTGCAGCTTGAATGCCAATGCAAAGAACCAAGAGCCTATGAGAACTAGTTCGTGAGTTCCGCTTGCCATTCACATTTCTGCAATACACTGTTTGGTTGATTTCTAATGTTGTTCCAAGGTGATCATAGAAAAAATTATTAATTATTGAATCTCATCCAATTCTTCCATTCTAATTTCTCTTTGATCTGTACCCTCAATTTCCAATTGCTGAGCTAATTCAAGTGAAGGTAGTTCAAGTGACAAAGGGAACCTAGATTATTTTCCATAGAAAATTTTTTAAGGGAAAGTACCAATTTCCTTCTTCATTATGATTATGTCATCCCAAAGATAATTTCTCATCTTTGTATGCCATTGTCTTTGATTGATATCCATTGTTATCTTCATGATTCTAATAAATTTCTTATTAGTGGATTCTGCTAAACCATTTCCTTGAGGGTAGTATTTGGAAGAAGTATTCAAATAAATCCCAAGTCCAAGATCCCTATCAAAAAATTTAGAGCCTAAGAAATATTTTGCATTATTAGAAATGATAGTTTGAGGGATACCTAACCTTGTCATAATGTCTTCAAGGAAGTCTAATATATTTGATTCAATTTCTTCCTTGAGTGACACTAATTGATTCAGTTGCTTCCTTGAGTGGCACAACTTATGTACACTTGGTAAAGTAATATATTATTGTTGAGACCCATTTGTGACTAGCACTTGAAAAAGGATTGATCATGAAAATTAAATCAAGGCCCCATTGGAAAAAAAATGATGATATTCTGAATTGAATGATTAGTGGAAAAGGTAGTGGACCTCTTCTTACCAGTGAAGAAAAGCGGAAGAAAGAATAAGCACATTCCATACATTTTTTACCCATTGGGAGAATCAAAAAATAGTAGGGCCCAAAAGTACCTCGCTTTTAAGAATTTTCATGGTAATGGATTTGGAATTAAATGTCCACAAGAGAAACCATCATGAAATTCAGCAAGACTACATCAAGTTCGTTGAGAAAATTCCATCCATCAATTCCTAAGGAAATTGGACTGTATCTCATATGTACTTATTTTTGTTTTTAAGGCCAAGATTGTAGACACCAATAGACCCGAATTATTCATATCAATATCACCATCCAATTGTGATCATTGATTACAATCCCTTCAATCCTACGAAATTTCACTCTTCATTGAAGATTCCTATTCAATAAAAAAGAGGTTCTTGGGTCATTCTGACATCTAAAACAATTGCTCATCGATTCTCTACCTCTTACTAGCTTTGTGGCCTTGATACTCAACTCGTATTCCATTTTTTTAGTCACCCATCCAGAATATTTTGTCACTAATGTTTTCTCCCATATAAGTCCTCTCACACTGGAATTGAGCTTAACTGAACTTTGACTGGAGAAAGCCGAGTTTTCCATTCCTTATCATTTTGTTGAGTTAAAATGGAGCAAATAATAGAGTCGACTCCATATGCATATAGGATCAAATCCTTGGCATAGTAAAGGGTACAGTGTAGGAGCTTGAGTAATCTCTGTTTAAACAGCTTGCCTTCCATCTACTGTCCATTTTCAAACTAATCTTTTCTTTAAAACATAAGAGTGATAGGCCTGATAATCTAAAAAATTGGAATGAAGGGTTGAAAAAAGGTTTAGCTGACCTCTTTCTTACCAGTGAAGAAAGCAAAATTAGCCGTACATTTCTTATACCTCTGGCGCCATTTGGTTGGAGAATTCAAAAAATAGTTATGGGCCAAAAGTAACTCTGCTTTTAAGGAAGTTTCAATGGGTAATGGATTTGGAATATAAATGTCCAGAAAGAGAAACACCATCATGAAATTTCAGCAAGACTCCATCAATGTTTCTTTTGAAGAAAATTCCATCAATCAATTAATAAGGAATGGACTGTAGTCTCATATGTCTTATTTTTTGTTTTTAAGGCCAAGAGGGTATACACCAATAGACACGAATCTATTCATATCACCAATCCAATTGTGATCATTGATTACATATCCTTCATCCTACTAAATTTCACCTTCATGTGAAGATTCCTAATTCATAAAAAAGGAGGTTTCTTGGTCATTCTGAGCATCTAAAACAAGTTGCTCATAGAGTTCTCTACCTCTTACTAGCTTTGTGGCCTTGATAGTCACATCGTATTCCATTATTTTAGTCACCCATCCAGATATTTTTTCACTAATGTTTTCTCCCATGATAAATTCTCTCACACTGGAATGTGAGACTATAACTTTGACTGGAGAAAGCCACTAGTTTTTCCATTCCTTGATCATTTTGTTGAGTTAAAATGGTAGCAATAATAGATTCGACTCCATATGCATATAGGATAAAATCCTTGGCATAGTAAAGGTTAACAAGTGTAGGAGCTTGAGTAATCTCTTGTTTAAAGCTTTCCTTCCATTCTACTGTCCATTTCAAAACTGAATCTTTCTTTAACATAAGAGTGATAGGCCTGATTAATCCTAAAAAATTGGAATGAATCTCCTAACAAGTTAATATTTCCAATGAATGACTATAATGCTTTCTTGTGAGTTAGAAAGGAAAGAGACAAGATGGATAAGATTCATTCTGGATTAATGGCAATGCCCTCCTTTGAAACAATATGCCCCAAAAGCTTACCCCTAGGGACTACAAAGTTACATTTCTTAGGATTAAGAGACACGCAAAATTATTGACATCTCTCAAAGACCTTCTCAAGATGACTGATACAATCCTTATTCTACTTTGAGATAATGGTAATATCATCCAGATAAACAAGGATGAATTTATTGATATACCCTTTGAAATTAATGTCCATTTCTCTTTAGAATGTGGCACCGACATTTGAAAAACCAAAGGGGATTTTCTGATAAGTATATGTTCCCCATTTGGCTGTAAATGTAGCTTGTATTGATATTCCTCCTTAACCTTGATCTGATTAAAACCTGAGTATCTATCAAGCATAGAGAACCTTTCAACCCCTACCACAATTTGTAGCATTTTCTCCATAGAAGGTATAGGATAGTGATCATTTAGGAAATATTTGTTCAAGTATCTGAAATCAACACAAAGTAGAGTATTTAGAAATTGCGGGTGCAGGTCAAAGAGAAATCAGACCAATGTAGAGTATTTGATAGGAAAAAATATTTTTTCCTCAATTAGTTTAGATAACTCTTTCCTCATGAGGGCCTCTATCTTGCAGTTGAATGGTATTTTCTTTTGTCTATTTGGCTTGACATTAGGACCAATATGAATGGAATGTTGGAAAATGTTTGGATTAAACCCCTTAAGGTCCTCATAATCCCATGAGAGCACATCATTGCATTTTTTACACAAGGAGACAAAATCTTGCTTATCATTCTCATCACATACCTTTCCAAGAAGAAGTTCATTTCCTTGTGTAATGGTGATTGGTTGACACTCTTCTTGCCTTGATGTTATGTTTTTATCCTCATCTTTGAATTCATCATCAGGACTGAAAATGAGCTCCAAAGTGACCAATCCTTTTGGAAATTTGTTTGTCTTCAATTGAATAATTTGGTCACCATAGCTATCATGCAAAACTTATTGCATTTTTCAAGAAAAAACATCTTCATTTTGGATGAATTGAATGATTTGTTCATCACTATCAAATACTTTTTAACTGGTTTCATTTTCTAGAATTGATGGCCTAACCACTACCTTGATGTGTTGCCCATTACATTGAACAATATCCTCTGTAGGTGAGAATAGTGAACCAAGGGATGCCATCTAGTTTTCTTCTTTGTTCAGTTTCCTTAGCATCACTTGCAAATTAAGAGCATTAAAAATCACCAGCAGATCCTAAACTCTATGTTTATAAGCTTTCAAAAAAAAAAATATTAATGGAAAACTTCCCTCTAACTTGGTGGATGACCAATTCAGTATCCCCAAATATTTGCAATGTTTTGATTCCTCTCTTTTCAATAATTTGAAGACCATACACCAATGCCTCATACTCTACTACATTGTTAGAACATGCAAACTGTAATCTATGAGAAAAGAAGAACTTTTTGTTGATTGGAGAAATCAATACAACACCTGAACCAACTCAATTTCTACTTGTAGAACCATGAAAGAACAAATTCCACCATATAGAAGAACTACAATTTTATTTCTCAAGTGGTGCAGGTAGAGAAGATCATTCTTCAAGAATGTAGTAGGTTCCAAGTCTAGTTTCCAAAGTTGTGTCATAAGGATCAAACTCATAGCATTATTTGGCCCATTCATCTAATAGAAGATCATGAATTAAAGGAGGAATAGGTTGTTATTCTAAAATTTATTCTTGTTCAGGTTTATCTTGTATAAGAAAATTTTATTAGAGATGAGTGGGATCATAAGACTCAATATAGTAAGAAAATATAGGCTCAACTTGTATGGTAAATATTGTACCATATCTAGTCCTTAGGAGCATATGAGTCCAATCTAAAGATAAGTAGCCACCTACTTTGGCAGTGAAATCTATTAATAAGAAAATGGAAAACATGGGAGGAAATTCAATTACTGATTTATAATTATTTATGGTTAAGCTCAGACAAGTGTGAAGGGTTAAGTCAAGATATTTTATCACTCTTAACACATCAACGGTTGAACCATCAAGTTGTAAGACACCTTTAGAAACAGGACTGTACTTAAGACCTAATATGTCAACAATATTTTTGGGCATTAACAAAGTATTAGCCCCTAAATTGATGATGCAATTATGAACCAAATGTTTTCCCACAATTAAGTAAATATAAAAGGGTTGGGTTTTGATAACTTTTCTTACCCATTCTTATTTTTCTTGGAAAAAATTGACAATAACATGAGTATTTTGAACAATTGAATCAAATTTAGGAATTTTCTTGAGAGCCTCATGTAGGATATATCGTTGTGATGGAATATCCAGAGCATCCTACATTAGGAGATATCCTTATGATGGAATATGGAATATCTCGTTGTAAAGGAAAAAGATATTGAACCGACAAAGGGTGAAGAAGATAAGAAGGAAATAGAAAAAGATCAAACAATGATACTTGAGAAAACAAATCCTATAAGACTGAACATGGAAGTGGATGAAGTAAATTAAAAAGTGTACATTCATCTAACCATTTCCAATGAAGAGGAGATGGAAAAAATCACTACTCTACCTCATCAAGAACTGATAACTAAGAACAACTCTCTGGAAATAAACAAGAGGAGACAAGGAAAAGCCAAAGAACTTCTGGAATCCATAGCAAGAGATCTAAATCAAGATAAAGAGTTTGCAGATATGGAGGAGCTCACACCTCCAATAGTTCAACAACTTGATTTTGATAAAGGAAAAGAAGAAGGAGAAATTACTCCTACTTTGAAGAAAAACCTATCTGAATGTGATAAAGATGGATTCATCACAGTGCGAAGTAAGAAACGAAGACTAAAAGGGTTTGAAGGAATTCCTGAATCACTCTATAGTGATAAAAAGAAACAAATATGAAGTTGGAAAGCTTCCACCTCAAGAATTACAAGGGCTACTGCCAAGAGAACTACAAATATTGGAGTCACTTATAGAAAAGATGGACTCTCCAAAAGAGAAGTAAGGAAAAAAAGACTGAGAAAGAAATTGCAGATGGTACTCAAAGTCTTTTGAGCCATCCAGTAACTACATCCCCAAGTTTTTTTTAATGAAGGTTATATCTTGGAATGTTAGGGGACTTAATTGGGGACCTAAAAAAAGAATACTTAAGGAAATCAAAAGATCAAGCAGGCCCAACATCCTTCTAATTCAAGAAACGAAAATGAAAACTAAAGCTGTTGAAGAGTGCAAAAGGACTTTCTAGGAGAATGCTGCCTTTGCTGCTGCTGATTCTCAAGGAGCTTATGGAGGATTAGTGGTCTTCTGGGACACTAAAATTTTTTATGGTAATGTGCTTTCCTCCTCCTAGAATCACTTGGCTATAAATTTTAAAATTCTTGAGAATAATTCTAGCTAGATTCTTTCCAATATTTATGCCCCTAATACTACTGCTAGTAGAAGAAATCTATGGAAAGAGTTAGCCTCATTTCAAAATAACTTTGAGGATATGAACTAGATGATTATGGGGGATTTTAACACTCCATTAAATCGGGGGGGGAAATTTGGAGGGAACTCTGATTTCTCTACCAGCATGGAAGATTTTGTAGGCTTCATATCGACTCTTAACCTTACGGACATTGAACTTCATGGTAATCAATACACCTGGTCTAACAGAAGAATTGGGGAAAATATGATTCAGGTTAGATTGGATAGAGCTCTCATTTCTGCTAACTGGATCTTAGATCAATTTTTTTATCTCTCCTCTCTTCCCAGAACGAGTTCATACCATAATCCTATTGCCCTTAATTTCTTTAACTGGTCTAAACCTTTCCACTACAACTTTAAATTCGAAAAGATGTGGCTTGAACATGAGGACATTCTTGAAAAAATTAAAGAGTGGTGGACTTGGGAAGGGATTAGCACTACCCAATTCAGACTACTTCAGAAGTCAAAAATGTAAAACAAAAGGTTTAAATCTTGAATAAAGAGGTTTTTGGTAATATTTTTGAAAATAAGAAAGAGCTTAAACAACAACTAGAAGAGTTTGAGCTTAAAGTCTCAATGAAAGGTATGACCTTTGAGGATCATCAAAAGGAAGAAAAGCTTCTTTCTGACCTGCATAATATCAACAGCTGCGAGGAAACCTTTTGGGGAATGAAATCAAGAGCTCTCTGGCTAAAGGCTGGAGACAAAAATACAAAATACTTCCATATGACCACCCTCAAGCATAGGGCTTGTAACAGAATTACTAAAGTCTCCAAGGGAAATGGTACCATTACTACGAATAATGAGGAAATCAAAGTTGAAGCCCTAAAATTCTACAAGAATCTGCTCATAGAGAACAATTCCTACAATGAGCAAGCGACCTCCTTTCTCTTAGACTCCATTCCTAATAATTTGCTGCCTGAAGAGAGATTTAAGAGCCTTTCCAAAAAAGTCACCATCGAGGAGTTGAAAAAAGCTATTTTTTCACTGGAAGGAGACAAGGCTTTGGGCCTTGATGGTTTCTCTACAAATTTCTTCCAAATATGTTGGGAAAATTTTGCTCCTAAGATTTGCTGAAAGCTGTAAATGAGTTCCACAGAACTGGAGGAATCTATAAAAAGAATCAAATAATACACATATTGTGCTTGCACCTAAGAAGCTGGTGTAGTAAAGGATTTCAAGGATTTTAGACCAATCAGTTGGTTAATGTAGTCTATAGGATCTTCATAAAGATTTTTAACCACTAGACTACAACCTCTTCTAATGGAAATTATTTCCCAGCAGCAGAGCAGATTCATAAAAGGTAGAATTATCCAGGATGGAGCTATTATGGATCATGAAATAATTCATCCAATGGATAAAAGTAAAAATTTTGGGATGGCTATCAAGCTAGACATGCATAAGGAATTTGACAGAGTCTCTTGGAAATTCATGGATGAGATTCTGTCCAAGTTTGGGTTTCAAAATAAATTCAGGAAAATTGTCCAATCTTGCATATCCTCTTCTAGATTCTCAGTGGTTGTCAATGGAGAACCAGTTGGGTTTTTTTTGCTAGGCACTAGAGGAATTCACAAAGGGGAAAAAAAAAAAACCCCAATGATACCATTTCTATTTCATCTATGGCTGACAGTTAAGCTGATCTATTTCCAAAAGCTATGATATTGGGTATGATAAAAGGGTTTTTCAACCGACTTATGGCAATCAGGTTTCTCTTCATAAGTAGTTTTTCATGACACTATATGCTTTCTGATGGCTCATCATTGAAGCTAAGGGGATATCAAGACTATTCTAAGATTTTATGAAAGCTGTAAATGAGTTTCCACAGAAATCTGGAAAGTGCTAGATAAAAGGAATCAAATATATACACATATTGTGCTTGGCACTAAGAAGCTGGATGTAAAGGATTTCAAGATTTTAGACCAATCAGTCTGGTTAATGTTAGTTCTATAGGATCTTCAATAAAGATTTTAATAACCACTAGTGATCTATCAACTCTTCTAATGGAAATTTATTTTCCCAGCAGCAGAGCAGATTCATAAAAGGTAGATTATTCCAGGATGGAGCTATTATGGATCATGAAATAATTCATCCAATGGATAAAAAGTAAAAATTTTTTGGAATGGCCTATCAAGCTAGACATGCATAAGAATTTGACAGAGTCCTCTTGGAAAATTCATGGGATGAGATCTGTCCAAGTTTGGGTTCAAAATAAATTCAGGAAAATTGTCCAATTCTTGCATATCCTGCTCTATGATTCTCAGTGGGTTGCGTCAATGGAGAACAGTTGGTTTTTTTGCTAGCACAGAGGAATTCTCAAGGGGACCCCATATACCTTTTCTATTCAATCATAAGGGCTGCAGTTTAAGCTGATCTTAATTTCAATAAGCTATCATATTGGATTGATAAAGGGTTTTCAACCTAATTCTGGCAATCAGGTTCCCATCTCATCAGTAGTTTTCTAATGACATTCTAATTATGCCCCCCTTTCTGATGGCGCTCAATCATTGGAAGCTAAGGATATCAGACTATTCTAAAGATTTTATGAAGGAAGCCCTCAGAACCGAAAGTAAACTTTGACAAAAGCTCAGTCTACTTCTATTAGATATCTATTGGAAAGGAAAAAAAAGATTGCTCCTCATTGCTTGGCTGTACAATCAACTCGCTTCCAGCTACTTATCTAGGCTCCCTATGAATATCTAGTTAAGGTTTCTAATGAGGGTTTTTGGAAGATTATTAAGAGAATTCAGAAAAAACTACTGGTTTGGAAAGGTGCTATACTATCATGTGCTGGCAAAAGTTTTGTGATAAAAAGCACTCTTCAGAACTTACCTATTTAATCATGTCGATGTCAGCATTCCAGCAGAAGTGGTGAATAGCATGAAAAATCCAAAAAGCACTTTTATGGCATGGCATAGAAGACAGGTTTAGGTACCATTTAGTACTTGGGAGCAGATCTATAAGCCCAAAGCGGATTGGGGGTTTAGGCAATAAAAGATATCTAAATATGAATGCGCTCTTATTGCGAAAGTTGGGTTTTGAGGCTTATAAAAGAGAAAATATCCATGGACGAGTTGATCAAGAATCAAATACCTTTCCAATCAAAACATGAATCCTTTCTTTTGATCAGATACTTTCCAAATGGGATAATTTTTTGGAATAACTTCTCACCATCAAACGGCATATTCTCTCCAGGGATGCAGCTAGAAAGCTCGGAGATGGACAAGCATTGATTTTCAGGATTGCATATGGTCGGACATTAACTAGAATACCTTTTGGACACATTAAAGATAGCCTTAATTAAAAAAGAAATATGAAGAAAGTCAGGACTAATATTGCAGGGGGCTAACAACAAAAGGAAATGGAAAAAAATCAAAGTAGATGAGAATAATATGCAGTCTACATTTCATCCATGCAGAGTCATTCCTCCCTAATTACATATCAGTCCTAAAAAATCATAAGGATGAAATTATTTGGCAAAGGTTACTTTGATGGAGGTACTCGGTTAAATATGGCTCTACCAATTTCTTTCTTATGCCTCTATTGAAATTTGAAATGATTGGCATAAGCTATGGATGCACGAGCGACCCCTAGAGTAAATTTATTCTGGTGGCTTATCATTAAAGGTAAGATCCTAACTAATGACAATCTCATTAGGAAAGGATTTATCATGCGTGACAGATCCTGCATGTGTTAGGATGAAGCAGAAGACATTAAACACCTCTTTTTGCATTGTAAGTATGCTTCCAAAATCTGGCATCTTATTTTTGAAAACTTCAATCAGGAATGGATCTTTCCCCATACTTGTCTACAGGCATGGGAACAATGGAACTCTCCTTACAAGCACTGTGTGGTGAGGAGATTATGGCAACTGGTTCTCCCTCACACCATGTGGTGAATCTGGAAAGCTAGAAATGATGTCATTTTCAGGAATACCAGAAAGATATGCAAAAAATTCTACAAAGAAATTATCATTGCAGTAAAAGACAACATTAAAAGATTTAAACCCCCCTAAAAATGGACTTTATCCTCAGGAAGAGGAGCACATTTTAGATGCTTGGAACATTGGCACTGTTAGGAATAAGAATAACAATAGTATTGATAGATCCACTGTCTGATGGATTCAGCCTCCTAGTACATGGCACAAGTTGAATTTTGATGGGGCCTCAAAAGGAAATCCTAGGGATTTAAGAGGAGGTGGAGTGATTAGAGATCACAGAGGCTATTTTGTTGTTGTTTTTTCGGGAAAAATGGGTAGGAAAACCAATCACTACTCGGAAGCTTTGGCAGCGCTTTGGGGAATAAGGTTAGCTAGAGATTGTAATATTTCCAATATTATAATTGAGGGAGATTCACTGAACATTATCAATTTGTTAAACCAAAAACAACCTCCAAGATGGTCAGTCAGGGAATTTATAACTGAAGCTATTGATATTTGCAAGATTTTTGATAATTTTAAAATCAACTATACCTACCGTGAAGGCAATAGTGTGGTAGATGGTTTGGAAAATATTGGGGTAAACAATACATTTCAAACTTGGTTAAGGGGCGAAACTCTTCCTACTAAAGTACATGATGAAATCATCAAAGATATGCATGAATTGGAGCGTAATCATTAATAGATGTAGGGTAGATGCTAAGGATTGGTTTATTAATTGCAAAGTGAGGATTAAAGATTAAAATCTTCCACACGTATTGGAGGTCTTCAAAAGCAGAGAAGGGGATGAATCGTATAGATTTAAAAATTTTACCGTTATAAGAAGAAGAAGAATCACAGGAAAAATGGGGGGACCGCCTTGCAAGACTGAGCCCACCCATAATCTAGCATGGAAAAACGATGCAGTGCTCTAGAACTATTTGTAAAAATGGGGCCTTACAAATTTTATTGAAAAGATTCAGGGTTTTGATCAGGATATCTCAATAAAATTTGTGAATGGATGGAGGAATCATGTTGTTGATTATAGTAATATCAAGGTCAAGATTTCCGAGGAGCTAATTTCCTAGTTCGCCAGGCTTAATCTGGACGGAACCAAATTCTTCAAAAAACACGTGGACAGAGAGGTGGAGGCTAAAAATTTTCTCGATGAGGAGGAGAATCTGGAGTTTTTGGTGGCTAGCATCAAAATAGCATCTATTCTTGAGCCCTTCACTAAGATTGCAAGGATGGTGGTAAGGTATGTTACTCTAGAGGGGAGATTTGTCACCATCCCCCAGAAGCACTTAATTTTCCTTAATCACTTTCGCAGGAACCTTACCATAAATTTCCTCATTATTTGTTGAAATCCTTTGAAAAATATGTTCTTGAGGTGCAAAATCATACAAGGGTTGTTCCCCTCCACCAAGGGTTGATCCTACTCATCCACCGCCATTACTTAGCCTGCTTCTGCCCCCAACTTACTCCCCCCTGCCTTCATCCCTCCCCTTACCGATAGAAAACTTGACATTGTTACCCCCAGCAGGAAGAGGAAATATAAGAAATATAAGGTCCCTCTGCCATCTTCACATAGGGTTTTAAGAAGCCATAGAGATCTGGAACTTGCAGAGAATTTATTACACATAAGTAAACCGGTGCAGGATTCCAAGGAAGTGGAACTGTTGGTCAGGGTTGAAAGGATAGAAAAGGAGATTCATGACCTCAAGAGTACTATAAGGGATATGGATAAAATAAAGGGCAAGAGGAAGCTGTAAAAATCTAAAGAAGATGATACCACTGCTGAAATATTCAAGAAGCTTCTTTCTCTGGATGCTAGGCTTGGCAATGCAAAAGGGCATAATGACTATATCCTCTTAGCTCTTAAAAGTATCTATAATTTTATAGAGCAACATGTGCGAAGTATGTGTAGTCTTAGCGGCATTACTGATGATATATGGGGATCAAAGGAGAACCGAGATCTTGCAATTTCCTAGGTGGATATGAAAGATCCATCCCAAGCCATGGCCATTACGTCCTTTGTCTCGCTCTAGATGATTAAGGCCAAGATTGACCGAGCTGTCAAATGATGCGGTGCCCTGTTGTTGTTTATTGGTGGTGAAGTTGCTGTTGTCTGGTGATTTTGATGCTATTTTTTGGCTGGGATGACCAGTGGTGGATCCCTCTTGTTTGTTTTTTTGTCTCTTTTGCTCTTATTCGGATCACTGTCTGCCTTGATCTTGTTTTACTCTTTATATTGTATTATCTGGCTGTTGAGCCTCCTAGTTTATGGTGTTTAGCCTATCTAGGTTTGGTTACTCTTCTTTTGATATTTGGCTTTTGATCCTTTTTGTACTCAGGGTATAGTCCCTTCAAAACTATTTACCCATAATTAAAAAAAAAATAACATTTGTATTCTTCATTTGATCGATAATGTTGAAAGGAAGGCCCATGGACTTGTGCTTTTGAGGTACAACATTTTCCTTTCTTAATTGCTGCAATGTTGAGACTGACATCTTTGGTTGGGAAACAACTTCCTTGTCCAAAACAGGTTTGCTAGAAACCTCAGGCAATCTATTTTTACTTGCATCTATCTCAACCTTCTTTTTCCTTTTTGAAATTTTTTCCTTAAATAAGAGAAGATGAAGGTTGAGAATACAAAATTTTCCTCTTGGACCTTGTGTTATCATAAACATGAGTAAGAGTATTATTGGAACCAACCACTTCTTGATTCATTGCACAAAACTCATCATCCCCAAAGAACACAAGATTAGTATCTGAATCAAGACTTCTTGAATTCCTTCCACATTAGGATTGGCTGCTCCAATAAATGACTCTTGCTGATTAGAATAATTTTGAATCATAAAGGCCTAATCTTGCAATAAATTTGGACAAAAATACTGATTATGTTACTGATTGCATGGGAAACACCATTTTGTTTCTTGTATCACATTTTTTTGCACAGGAACATGACTTGAGCTAATAGCAGGAAGTGACTGAGTAGGATCAACTGTTTGAAGTGGAAGAGGTTCATTTTGACCTTTCCAGGTCTATCATTTTGTTGATTTTTCCCATATATTTGGTTAGGGTATTGGTTCTTCTATAGGGATGGTATCCTTTTTTGAACCCCTTGGTTATAAGATTTACCCTTATTAGAATAATTTCTATGAGATTGGGCTTGCCATTTTTCCAAGGATATGAATTTTTTTGACAATCTTTTGATCAAGTCCTTCATTTCATCATCATCCTTTTACTTTTGAGGAGAATAGGATGTGGAAGGAGCAGATTGGGAACTTTGCTAAGGAATGGGAGCAATGGTAGGTTGCGGAATTTGAAGAATTTTAGGGAACAAAGGAATAAACATCATAGGGGATATTTTTACAACTTGTATTAGACAATTATCAACTCTAATGGCTATTGGATAGGCATCAGGAAAATGAATAACACCCATATATTGTATCCCAACGTAAATATTATAATTTAATTCTCTTAAGATGTAAAGAAAAGAACTTTGTTGACTCGGTCTCAAGAGAATTGGAATTGTGTCCCATGTCTTCTAAAAATTGAAATTGAAGTCTGCCATAAGCTCATTGGGAGCTATCTTAAAAAATTTCAATTGTTCTAACAAGGAGAAATTGTCTGCGTTTTCCCAAAATTGATTGTAAAGGGTTGTTTTAAGTCCATCCCAATTGGTAATAGAGGTTGGTCTTAAACTTATATACCACTGAAGTGTTTTTTCCTTAAGTGAAGAAGCTAGTAGCCTTATAGCTACATCTGCTTCAGTAACTTGATGAACAACATATACATTGGCAATATCTTGAATGTGATCAGCTGGGGCAGTATCATTTTCATTAGTGAAGAAAGTGATAATTTTCAAGGCTTTCACTGGAATATCACGTTGTGCATTAAGATAAAGAGGGTTATGAAAGAGTTGTTGAATTGTATCAGAAACCGTGCACCACGATGAAGTTGCACTCTAGTTGAATCGTAATGGATCTAACCTAATCCCAAGGAAGAATCGATCAAAAAATGAATAACTTTCATAACAAAACAAAGATTACAAATTTAGAGAAAGACAACAGAGTGTCTTGGCATACTCATAAATTTCAAATGAAGGGATACATATAGGGTGTTGAGTAACCCTAGTTCATGACACACAAGAAACCCTAAACCTAACCCTAAACCTAACCCAAGTGAGATGACCCTCCATATGTGTGTGGAGGACATATAGGATCCCACACACCAATACCCCCCCTTCATCGAAGCTGGGGCAACGGCTATGATGAGTAAGATAAAAAAGAAGACACCCATAAATAACTAAGAAAGATGTGTCAATGGGCCCCGATAACTAAAGGCGTGATAAGGTGCCCATATATAAACAACATATTCCTAGAAGAAGAAGAAGAAAAAAAGGACTACATAGCTCGAAGAAGATGAGCATCTACAGAAGACCTCACCCCATGAAGAGATTTTAAGTGAAGAAACTTCATCTCAGTGAAGGGCTTGGTAAATAAATCTGTAATCTGATCAGTTGTCTAAATGTACTGAATGTTGATGATACCATCACGAATAAGCTCTCGTATGAAGTGCATATGGATCTAAATGTGCTTCATCCATTGATGTTGAACTAGATTTCTACAAATAGAGATAGTGCTCTTGTTACCATAGTAGATAATGGTAGGCCGCCGAAGGTGGATGCCAAACTCTGTTAGAATACCCTGTAGCCAAATAGCTTCTGTGGTAGCATTAACTGCTCCTCTGTATTCTGCATCTGTAGATGATATCGCAATTGCATTTTGCTTCTTGCTAGACCAACTAATATGACCTGAACCAAGAGAGAAACAATAGCCAGAAGTAGATTTCCGATGATCTAAGTCACCGGCCCAATCAAGTCAATATCTACCCCTCCATGATAGTTAATGCCACCAGTATAAGTTCCACGAACATAATGAAGGATCCATTTAGATGCTTTCCAATGTAGCTCATGTGGCTCCTGCATGAATCTGGACATGATCCCAACAACATATGATAAATTCGGTTGAGTGTGAGTCAAGTAAATCAAGCTCCCCACCAACTATTGATAAAGGGTACCATCAACATGGGAGTAGAGCAATCATGTTGGCTAGATTTTCTACATAGATGAAAACCTAGGCAGTCATGAGATAAATCTCCCTCATTTACCGGTGAGGATCCTGTGTCAGATTTATCAATAAAAATATGCTAGTATCTATATGGGGGTTTTACTTTAACTATTTAGCTCATGAACCATAGTTGTATAGCTCTGCAGCAAGTAAGCATCTGTTTAAAGAAAAGAAATATTTATAGAAGAAGGAAATAATAAAACATAGGGAAGAAATGGGGAAGATGTGTAACCCAATCAATAGATAATAGAGTTGATTGCATTCACATAGAAGAAACCAATAGATATCAACACACATAATTATAAGCAAAGGCAACTCCAGATCTAGATCTAAAATAACACAATGTTTATTAGAAGATCTGAGATAAAAAGCTAGAAACAAAATGCACTGTGACACAAAGTTCTCTGGAAACCTGCTCCTTTATATTCCTTTGCTTCAAGTGGCTATCAGGGGTTTTAGCAAAAGTCTGCAACACAAGAATGCTTCTTACAAATTATAATCCTTTAACCCGTAGGTTCTTCCTCTACTTATAGCATTTAGAGGGGCAATTACAAGTAGGAATTTTTTAGTTGAACTGGCACATGTGGAAGTGGGAAAGGAAACAACTGGAAATCTCCCTCCTAGAATTCCTCTTTGCATGACATGCTTGATTTGCAACTTAAAATAGAACCTTCTATTTTGCATGTCTGTCACCTATCTCCAAGTAGTTGACTTCTTCAAGTAATGGATTTTAAACCAATCACTTAAGTTTTATAATTTAATTGATTGCTCAATTACTTTGTCGGAGGAAAGAAGAAGGAAGAGGAAAGATGCAATCTTGTGCTTTTTTCACATTCTACATGCAATTGATTCTTTTGCCGTTGATTCTCACCATGTTGGATTTGGTAACAGCTAGATTTAGAAGCGGCTGGATCTGGAAGTGGCAAGATCTTGAATTTTTCTTATGGGTGTTGCCTTCACCTTGTCTTCCCTTTTATCCTTAAAACTTTTGTAGTTCTTCTCCTGTACATGCATCAGTGCAATGTCTGCCATAAACAACTCGTCATTTTTATTTTTTAATTGCATATGAGCAATTAAAAATTCTGGAAAGCACTCCGGGTAAATGAAACTTTAATGAAGGCTTCAACTAGAAGATTGGGAGCACATGCACAAGATCCTCGAAGAAATTTTCCACGCACTGACTTCTACATGGGCTGCATCAGAAATAAGAGGATGAAGCCTTCGTGTCGGAAGCTTTTGCAATTATGAGATCTGCATCTGGATTTGTGTCTCCGATGTCAGCAAATATGGAAGTAATGCATGACTCTGTTGTGCTCTCTTTTTAATCCTTCTTTGCCATGGCTGTGTCTATCTTTGTCTGAACAATTCTTTTTCTCTTTATTCGGCCGGAATTCTTCAAAACTGACGCAAATCTAGATAATTCTTCAGATTTGGAGGATATGTTGAATGTATTGGACATTGATTTAAAATCCCTCTCTTATAAAAGCACTTGTAATGAAATGCTACAATTAATTAAGACAAAGATGGCAACTGAAACATGAACAATGGATTTTAATCATAAAAATCTGCATAATTCAAGCCTACTGCCCCGAATTTGATGTTTTATTTGCATGCAAAGCAAGCATGAATTTTACCAACTTCACCTAAGCACCTGTATCACTTATGAAAAAAATTATCCAGACACAAATCAACTTCCTTCAAATTGTGTGCTAAAATTGGAAGCTTCCAACATTAATTTCACCTTCTTTTGAGCAAAAATCCTCTCCAAATGGGGTGCAATTTTTTTTCTGGGCTGCACTTCTCTACTTTGGAATTAATTAATTCATCCTTATGGTAGCCCCTGCTTAAATAATCCTCATGATTCTATAATTAATTAATACCTTTCCTATTCCTGACAATTAATTAATTAATTAATAAGCTGTACTCTTCAAATGGGGCACCTATTTTGTGCATGCTCATGGCTGCCATTAAATAAATTAAATTTATTTAATTTTAGAACTGTCTATTTCCAACTTCATTTTTTCCACTTTCCTTTGTTGACTTTTCCACAAGCCTGGGTGCCAAAATTAATTTAAGGCTGCCATTCTTTCCCTAAAGGGGTCGCACTTTTTGGAATAAGGAATTTCTATTTTTAAAAGTCAATTGGCAATGGGATTATTTACTCTACAAGGCAGCTCCGAAAATCCCATCATTCACTTAAGTTGTTTTACTTTCATAATGGGATTATTTACCCTACCAGGTAGGCAATAAAATCCCATTAATGCCTTAAGTGATTTTTCTTTTATTCCACAATGAGAATTTTTACCCTGCAAGGCAGGTAAGAAATTCCCGCCTACCTGCTGCCTCTAATTTTCCCATTGTGACTTAAGTGACGTTTCTTCCATGAGAATTTGTACCCTGCTGCTAGGTAGGTACAAAATTCCCACCTGCTTGCTGCTTCAAAAAATCCCATGATCCACTTCAAACCCTCTTTTTCCAAAAATGCGGCCAGCCTAGAAGAAGCTTTTTGGTGCACTACTTTGTCTTTTCCAAGAGAACAAGACCTCCGATGGTGAATTCCTTCTAGCACAACGTGCATATGTGATCTCCAAATACTCCAGTCCAAGGAATTGATCCAGAGAAAACAACCGGCAAAGGAATTGATCCAGAGAAATTTCACAGAAAACGAAACGGGAAAAAACAAAAAATACAAAACATTGCCAGAAGTCACAAATAAAGCCCAGGATTCATTCCTGGTTAAAACCCTACTAGTATATGGGAATATTGACATGTACGATCACAACAGGGTTAAAATAGAGCTCAATTTGCCTCAAACGAGGCTCAAAAAAATTAAATACAAATTTCCCGCTGGCAAACTCCAACAATAGAATAAAACAATTTTTGGGCATAAAAAAATCCAATATACCAGGCAGGTAATAAAATCTCATTAATGCCTTAAGTGATTTTTCTTTTATTCCATAATGGAAATGTTTTACCCTACAAGGCAGGTAAGAAATTCCCGCCTGCCTGCTGCCCTTTAATTTTCCCATTGTGACTTAAGTGACGTTGCTTCTATGGGAATTTGTACCCTGCTAGGTAGGTACAAAATTCCCACCATGCCTGCTGCTTCCAAAAATCTCATGATCCACTTCAAACCCTCTTTTTCCAAAAATGCGGCCAGCCCAGAGAAAGCTTTTTAGTGCATGACTTCATCTTTTCCAAGACAACCAGACCTCCGATGGTGAATTCCTTCTGGCACAACATGCATATGTGATCTCCAGACACTCTAGGCCAAGAATCAGGCCAAACCGACAAAGCAATTAATCCATAGAAATTTCACCAAAAACAAAACGGGAAAACACAAAAAAACACAAAACGTTGCTAGAAGTCACAAATAAAGCCCATGATTCATTCCTGGTTAAAACCCTACCGGTGTATGGGAATATTGACATGTACGATCACGACAAGGTTAAACCAGAGCTCTATTTGCCTCAAACGGGGCTCGAAATAATTAAATAAAAATTTCCCGCAGGAAAACCCCAATGATAGAATAAAACAATTTTGGGCATCTAGGTATTTGTCAAAAATGGCTTATATGGCTCCTTGGGAATATCTTGACACAATACAGAAATTTTCTGGCAATAAAAACACAAAACGACCCATTATTTTAAAAGTATGAATTTTTTTTACATAGGGTAGTCCCAAATTTCAGGGTGAAATCTGGGGACACCAGTTGGCTTTGTATGTGGACATCTTTGCCTCTGTCAAAATGACAAGGGTAAAGATGAGATACCATCATCTTTGGTTTTGTGTTTTGTCCATTGGGCTCAGGGTTAGGCAAATGAAAACAACACAACACAAAAACAAAACAAGGGAAAAACAAAAAAACTTTTATTTATATACATACAGGTTTTACCCTGCTTTTCAGTTCCTGAACAACTTCAGATGCTGCGCGTTGAAAGGAAATGGTAACTCAATTCCATCCCAGTAGGCAAGGAAGAAGGTATCCATTCCTGTAACTCTTTTAATCATGAAGGGCCCTTTCTAGAGTGAATCAGATTTGACTTGCATGCCCTTCAGTTCATGTCTCTTGTCCCACCAGAGTACCCAGTCTTTGATCTTGAACTTCCTTTCTCTGGTCTTCTTTTCAAATAATCTGGGCAAGTCCTTATCAACTTCATCTAGTGGTGGCTCATCATTTCTTCTCTCTGTGGTGGGTAAGTCTGCATCAACTTGCTTCATTCCCATATTTATTTGCTGCATTTCTAAGGAAGAACTATCACCATATTCTTTTTTCTTCTTCAAGTACTGATCATTCTTGTTGAAAGGTTCCACTAAGGAAACTAAACCTTTGGGGATTTTGTTACCTTTTGGTCAGACTACTCCACTACTGTCATCATAACCTGGATCATCTTTTCCTTTGACTGTTTTATGTGGTGGTGATTCACTCCCTTTAACATACAACTTGTCAAAGTTTCCTTGTTCCAGAAATGTAGATGTTTGTTTGTCCTCATTGAAAGTTTGGCACCGTTCAACTTTATCAGGGACTTTGGGGTGGTAGAGCACATCCACTTTATAGTTTCCTTCTCTGAATATGGATGGTGGTCTATTCAGATTCAATAGTACAGCTGTGACTACCAAAGAATCTGCCTTGGAGTTTTGATTTATTGGAATGAAGTCAATAGAGAAGGCTGTAAAATTGAATGTGGCAGAAAGTACTCTATCTCTATAATGCTTTATCTCAACTCTTTTGATGTGATCTTTCCCTCAAACTTTCTTTACTAGAAGTTTAACATCTCCTTGGGCTATAAGGAGTTTTACTCCTTTCTTTTTAGCTTGCTCCATTCCAAGAAGTAATGCTTCATACTCCGTCGTATGATTGGTGTTCTCGAACATCAGCTTATGGGAGTATGGAAATATCTCATGATCTGGAGATATTAATAGAATGCCGGATCTTGATCCAAAAGAACAACAAGTGTATTTAAACTCCAGCGTCCAAAATTTTTATTCTTCTTTTTTTGGCTCTGGCTCTGGTCAAAGTTCTGGCTCTATAACGTCTTTATCAATTTCCAAGAAATAGACCCCACGGTCAGACTTCTGAAAAAGAATTTGAGATCTAGGATCCTCATATTTTGTAATCATGTACCTAGACCTCTTTCCAGCTCCAGCTTCTGATTAATCCCCTTGATAAGAATATGAGCATAGGACCAATCCATCTTTACTTATCTCCCCAACTCTTTTCAGAAGTTTCTGCTTAGCAACATCCCGTAGGAGACAGGAATATCTGCAACTAGAATGGTCATCTTTAATCATTTGTCAGGAAAAGCTGCCAGAACATCTTGTGCATCTTTGATTTTTCCAATAAAAGGGAATTGTCTCTCCATGGAATAACACCTTTTTATGGTCTTTGTCAAGGTAAGCCCAAGAGAATCTGCAACTTTAGCTAACATGACATTGTCAGAAGCACCTGAATCTAAAATGCAGTTACTTAACTTGAAACCATTAAGCAATAGGAAAACATAGAATGGTTCCAATCTTTCAGAAGATGGTGAGGATTTAACAACTGTAGTGTTGTTCTAGGGAGGCGTATCTTTGGGCTTAGGTAAAAGGCCTTTTGATGTATTGGATTGTCCTAGTGATTGTACATATTTGACTAGCCTATTTAACTACTCAGGAAAGGCTCTCAAGTATTCAACTTCTGACATTTGAACTCTAGTTTTATTGGCATGATCAATAATGTCAAAAGAAGAAATAGATTCAGATACCTGAGCCACTTTTTGTGGTCGAGATGAAGAACTCGCATGTTTACTTCTAGGAGACAAGGAAGAAGACAAAGGGTTGCCCTTTCTTTTCTCGTCTGCTAATGCTTCAGCTTGGTGAGTTTGTGATATTGTAAGTACTGCAAATGCATGACCATGATCATCTTTAAGAAGCTCCTCATACTTATGTTCATATTTGTAGTTTAAATAATTAATGTTGGAGTCACCAGCAGGACCTACAAAATCATCATTCTCAAACTGATCTGCGTCAGCTTCCTGGTCTTCTTCATTCATCTCCACATTGTTTCTAGGAGCAGCTTCATTTGCCAATCTTTGGGAACCAACAATGCGGTTCTGGTTGTTGTTGTTGTTGAAATTTTGAGCAGGGGAAGTGTTGTTACCTTGAGCTATTTGAGCCATTTGTTTCTTTATCTGTGACATCTCATTTGCTAAATTTTGCAATAGTGAATCAGAGGTAGTAACAGAGGATTAACTTTCAGCTCTAAAAGTGTTTCTCTTTATCTTTCCAGCCATGATGAGGTCATCTTCAATCTCAACTGCCATGTTTTGAGCTGCTAACAAGTCAGCAAGATGTGCTCTTCATAGTTGATAGCTTACTTCAGGAAGTAAAGCATTGATGAAGGACACCTTTTGATTCTCGTCATTCAGAGAAGTAGAAGCTGGAATTTTGTACAGTAATCTTTAGAAATTTTCAATAAAATCCTTCATGTGCTCATTTGGCTCCTTCTTCAGCTGAGTCAGTTGGGTTATCAATGTGCTGGAATCTTCAGTTGGTTTGAATCATTTCAAGAATGCATCCCACATAGTAGCCCAGTTGGTTATGGTGCCAAGAGCTAGCCAGTAGAACCATTCTCTATCCAAGTCATGTAGAGTCTCTATGAAGATTCTAATAGATACATCTTCATGTTAGACTACAAGCATTCCACAGGATATGAAAAATGTAGCCAAGTGGTCATCTGGATTCTGCTTGCTCTCTCCAAAGAATTTTGGAAAATTATTTCTTGTCCCTTTAGGTAGATCATGCATAGGAGGAGTCAGGTTCAAAGGTCTAAAGGCTGCACCCCATGGAACATGTGTTGCAGGGGCAAATGGTTGATTTTGCATCATGATGAATGAAGTGCGTCTTCTTTGAGAATAGACTTGGTGAATAATTCCATCTGCCAGATTATGCTGAAGATGATCTGGATTTGGATGCGTTTGAACTCTTCTTCCTGGTGAAAGACTGGATCCACGTATTCTAACTTGAGGAGAATGATTGAATTGCTCCTGCAATCACTAGAAATGATTAGTCCTTCCTTGTGCCTTCACAGATCGGGTGAATGGACGTTCAGCCAAGTTGAAATTTGAATGGGAAACACTCTGATTTGCAAGAAATAAGCTTTGATCTACAAAGATAATTGTTCCCCAGCGGAGTTGCCAAAAACTGTTGGCTAGATTTTTTACATAGTTGAAAACCTAGGTAGTCATGAGATAAATCTCCCTCATTTACCGGTGAGGCTCCCATGTCAGATTTGTTAATAAAATATACTATTATCTATCTGGGGGTTTTACTTTAACTATTCAGCTCATGAACCATAGTTGTATAGATCTGCAGCAAGTAAGCAACTGTTTAAAGAAAGGAAATATTTATAGAAGAAGGAAATAATAAAACATAAGGAAGAAATGGGGAAGATGTGCAACCCAATCAATAGATAATAGAGTTGATTGCATGCACATAGAAGAAATCAATAGATATCAACACATGGAATTATAAGCAAAGGCAACTCCAGATCTAGATCTAAAATAACACAAATTTTATTAGAAGACTTGAGATAAAAAGCTAGAAACAAAATGCACCGTGACATAAAGTTCTCCGAAAACCCACTCCTTTATATTCCTTTGCTTCAAGTGGCTATCAGGGGTTTCAGCACAAAGTTTGGAACCAAAGAATGTTACTTACAAATTCTGATCCTTTAACCCATAGGTTCTTCCTCTACTTACAACATTTAGAGGGGCAATTACAAGTAGGAATCTTTTAGTTGAACTTGCACATGTGGAAGTGGGAAAAGAAACAACTGACAATCTCCCTCCTGGAATTCCTCTTTGCATGACATGCATGATTTGCAATTGAAAATAGAACCTTATATTTTGCACGTCTACCACCTATCTCAGAGTAGTTGACTTCTTCAAGTAATGACTTTTAAACCAATCACTTAAGTTTTATAATTTAATTGATCGCTTAATTACTTTTTCGGAGGAAAGAAGAAGGAAGAGGAAAACTGCAGTCTTGTTCTTTTTTCACATTCTGCATGCAGTTGATTATTTTTCCCTTGATTCTCACCATGCTGGATTTGAGAGTAGTTGGATCTAGGAGTAGTTGGATCTGGAAGTGGCAAGATCTTGAATTTTTCTTAAGGGTGTTGCCTTCTCCTTGTCTTCCCTTTTATCCTTAAAGCTTTTGCAGTTCTTCTCATGTACATGCATCAGTGCAATGTCTGCCATAAATAACTCATCATTTTTATTTTTAATTGCATATGAGAAATTAAAAATTCTGGAAAGCACTCCGGGTGAATGCAACTTCAATGAAGGCTTCAACTAAAATATTGGGAGCACATGTACAAGATCCTGGAAGAAATTTTCCACACACTGACTTCTACATAGGTTGCATCAGAAACAAGAGGATGAAGCCTTTGTGCTGGAAGCTTTTGCAATTATGAGATCTGGATCTAGATCTATGTCTCCGATGTCAGAAACTCTGGAAGTAATGCATGAATTTGTTGTGCTCTCTTTTTCATCCTTCTTTGTCATGGCTATGTCTATCTTTGTCTGAACAATTCTTTTTCTCTTTATTTGGCTGGAATTCTTCAAAACGGATGCAAATCTGGATAATTCTTCAGATTTAGAGGATATGTTCAATGTATTGGACATTGATTTAAGCTCCCTTTCTCTTATAAAATCACTTGTAATGAATTCGTGTAATTAATTAAGACAAAGATGGCAACCGGAACATGAACAGTGGATTTTAATCATTAAAATCTGCATAATTCAAGCCTGCTGCCCTGAATTTGATGTTTTATTTGCATGCAAAGCAAGCATGAATTTTACCAACTTCACCTGAGCACCTGTATCACTTATGCAAACAATTATCTAGACACAAATCAACCTCCTTCAACCTGTGTGCCAAAATTGGAAGCTTCCAACATTAATTTCACCTTCTTTTGAGCAAAAATCCTCTCCAAATGGGGCGCAATTTTTTTCTGGGCTGCAATTCTCTGCTTTAGAATTAATTAATTCATCCTTATGGCAGCCCCTACTTATATAATCCTCATGATTCTATAATTAATTAATTCCTTTCCTACTACTGGTAATTAATTAATTAATTAATAAGTTTTACTGTTCAAATGGGGCACCTATTTTGTGCATGCTCATGGCTGCCATTAACTAAATTAAATTTATTTAATTTTAGAATTGTCTATTTCCAACTTCCTTTTGTCTAATTTCCTTTGTTGAATTTTCCACAAGCCTGTGTGCCAAAATTGGAGAAGTAATTAATTAAATTAATTAATTTAAGGCTACCTTTCTTTCCCTAAAGGGGTCACACTCTTTGGAATAAGGAATTTCTTTTTTTTAAAGTCAATTGGCAATGGGATTATTTACCCTACAAGGCAGCTCCGAAAATCCCATCATTCACTTAAGTTGTTTTACTTTCATAATGGGATTATTTACCCTACCAGGCAGGCAATAAAATCCCATTAATGGCTTAAGTGATTTTTCTTTTATTCCACAATGGGAATTTTTACCTTGCAAGGCAGGTAAGAAATTCCCGCTTGCCTGCTGTCTCTAATTTTCCCATTGTGACTTAAGTGACGTTCCTTCCATGGGAATTTGTACCTTGCTAGGTAGGTACAAAATTCCCACCTGCCTGCTGCTTCAAAAAATCCCATGATCCACTTCAAACCCTCTTTTTCCAAAAATGTTGCACAACTTCGTCTTTTCCAAGATAACCAGACCTCCGATGGTGAATTTCTTCTGACACAACATGCATATGTGATCTCCAGATACTCTAGGCCAAGAATCAGGCCAAACCGACAAAGGAATTTATCCATAGAAATTTCACAAAAAACAAAATGGAAAAACACAAAAAACACAAAACATTGCCAGAGGTCACAAATAAATCCCAGGATTCATTCTTGGTTAAAACCCTACTAGTATATGGGAATATTGACATGTACGATCACAACAGGGTTAAACCGGAGCTCAATTTGCCTCAAACGGGGCTCAAAATAATTAAATACAAATTTCTCGTAGGTAAACCCCAACGATAGAATAAAACAATTTTGGGCATCTGGGTATTTGTTGAAAATGGCTTATATGGCTCCTTGGGAATATCTTGACACAATATAGAAACTTTCTGGCAATAAAAACACAAAACGACCCATTATTTTAAAAGTACAATTTTTTTTTACATATGGTAGTTCCATATTTCAGGGTGAAATCTGGGGACACCAAATCAGAAACCAACTTAACCCCAGAAAGAAAAGGATTAGGAGAAGACTTTTGATCAGACATCTAAAAATGAGCTAGAAAATCAAGAGCATACTTAGGTTGTGAAATAAAAATTCCCGAGTCAAAATGTGAAATCTGGTTCCTGAGAAATTAATGAAGCAGACCTACGTTAGTCATGGAAAACCTGTTGGCCAAGGTTGTCTTCACAAAATCAATGATAGAGGAAGAGTTTCCGGTGATCAAAAAGTCATCAAGATAGAGAAAAATAATGAGTATGGAGTCATCTTGCCGTAGAATATAAACATTTGGATCAAAGTGACACCTAGTAAACCCTGATGTAAGTAAAAAGGAGTCTATCTTGGCATACCAAGCCCGAGGGGTTTGTTTAAGGCCATAAAAAGACTTATTTAACTTACAAACGAGGGAGGGATCATGAACATAACCTGGAGGTTTTTCCATGTAGATCTCTTCCTCTAAGTCACCATGAAGGAAGTCACTCTTAACGTCCATTTGATGGAATTTCCATCTGTTTGTTACGGTAATGGCTAGGGTTAGTTGAATAGAAGTCATCTTCGTAACCAGAGAAAAGGTTTTAGTATAATCAACCCCAAATATCTGGGAGAAATTCTTAGCTACTAATCGCACTTTAAACTTTTTTGACATCTCCATCTACTCCATACTTTGTTCGGAACACCCACTTACACCGAATGATTTTTCTTCCTTTCAGAAAAGGGGTGAGATCCCAAGTATCATTCTTCATGAGAGAGGAATACTCCTCATCCACGGTAGAATCCCACTCAAGAATACTATAAGCCACCCAAAAATACTGAGGATCAGAAGCAGAGGTGAAGAAAGAGTGGGGTACAACGAAATCTAAGCGAGTACGTCTCATATCCGAAGTATCTCAAACTAAATCTCCAGAAATTTGCAAATTTTTCCTAGCCTAAAGAGGACCAGGAGGATCAGACTCAGATTCAGAAGATTCTTCACTTGAGTGAGAAGGGACATATCAGAAACTGTGCACCATGATGAAGTTGCACTCTAGTTGAATCGTAATGGCTCCAATGTAATCACAAGGAAGAATAGATTAACAACTGAATAACTTGCATAACAGAACAAAGCTTGCACATGTAGAGAAAGACATCGGAGTGTCTTGGCATAGTCATAAATTTCAAATGAAGGGATACATATAGGGTGCTGAGTAACCCTAAACCTAACCCAAGTGAGATGACCCTCCATATGTGTGTGGAGGACATATAAGATCTCTCACACCAATAGGCTACTACTAGTGAAGGTGACAAATGGTAAATTCCTAGGTAGTTCCATGAATGCGATAGGTCTTAAAACTCTAGAAGACAACAAGAAATCCCTATTAGAGGTGGTGTATAAATAATTTTATTCCATGGTGAAGGTGATCTATAAGTTTCTCTACCTCTTGTTCTCCTCCTTGGTGATAACTGTAGGCATTATAAAGCTCCATCTTCTATTGTTCTTGACCTTTTAAAAATTCTTCTCATAAAACTGAGGCACTCACACTACTGAAACTAGTTGATATGAAGATTCGAATGGCCAGATGTGTGGCAACAAGCCTCGAAAGGCTGGAAATTACTGAGTTACACACCAAAACTCAAAAAAATGTTGAAAATAAATCTTTCAATTTGTCCCACTGGGCGTGCCAAAAATTTTGGATCTCAAAATTGCACCCTGTCCTAAATCATAGATAGCCCAAGATCATGAGAAATATGGGATTGTCTCCAAGTTGTGGGACCTTGCAAACTGAGAAAAACCTTCGGCAAAATTTGTCTACCTTTGCTTATTCCTACTGCTAAACTACTCTTAGGAAGGAAAGTGCAACTACCTAGAACTAATCAATGATTCCAAGGGACCAAGGAGAGAGGGAGATGCAAAAAAGGGAAATCATACACTAAAGGAGGTAATAACACCAAAAATAAGGGGAAAACCACTTTTAAATGAGAGAAAATGAAGGAAAATAAAGGTGGAGAGGGTAGAAACGAAAGCCACAATCCAGACAAACACTTAAAATCCCATTTTCATGTAATTCACAATAGAAATAAAACATGTAATATGTATAAACATACACAATATACCCGCATGTAAATGAAGAGGCAAGAAAATGCAACAAATTACTAGGTAGGGAAGAATAATAGCCATAAAATAGGTATTTTTATTGCTTTAAGATGATGCACAGATCATTACAATGGAGGAAGAAGGTATAAACACACTGTAGAATCACAATCCAAGGCCTGGAACTTAAGAAAACTTGTGCAACACTTTTCAGTAATGCCCTTGTATTCTAAAAGTATCCAACATTACAAATGAGCATCACTTTACAATATATAGAGAATCAGAAATGAGAGAGAAGAGGGAAAAACTTAGATTTTTTCCTTCACCCACCTACTAGATGCATTAAAATTTTGGAAAGGGTCATGGACATCCTGCCAAGGCGATTCCTCCATGAATTGTTTCTTGTAGACGAATAAATAGGCACCATATTCAATTAAAAATGGTTGTTCAACTACCTGGAATTGCATATTTTAATGTTTGATAAATTTTCAACATTTTCCCCACCCACTCTCACCTAACTCAATATTTTCACTTTCCATAATATAGCTCATGAAGTGACCTTTCTAAAAAGTTCAATTTTGTCAAATTTGGACAACCTGGGAAATTGTTATGCCTATGCGGACCCAGGGGTGCCCAAGAGGAACACGGATTCTCTGGGCACATGAACAATCTGTAATTAAATGTTTTTCTCCTTCATTGTGCAGATGGAATGGGTGTTGAGGGAAATGAGAGGAGTGAGGAACTAGTTCTAGTTGTTCCATTATTTTCTGTTTTCCCCGCATTTCTCATTTGTATTGGTGGTCAAAGTATTAGGTCACGGGTGGAACTTGGGAATTTTTCCACCCAGCCCTATGGTTCCCAAAACTCCCTTTTGGCCCAAAATACAAAAAATCACCCCTCAACTTCTCCTTTTTTATCATCTCGGACCTTACTACGGGGAAATAACTCCCCGATGGAACTAGTTCCGCCCACACTTGGTTCTCCCGCATCACTCGTCACCCGCATCACACTATCCTTATCCCCAAACTTCTTTGTTACAGATCCAAAGCCACTACAGGGAACCTTAAATTATGCAGAACTTGTTCCATTATTCCCTCCACCATCTAAAAATCCACACAAATTTTCCCTCCTTCATATTGCGGCTCGAATGCAAATGTAGAGAACTAGGAGCCTGTTAGAACTAGTTCCCGAGTTCCACTTGTCACCCTGAGTTCCTGAGTTTCATTTTTTCTCAAATTTTTCTAAGTCTTTTGGCTAAGTAGAGAGTTGAGGAGTTAGGAAAAAATGAAGAAGTGCCCTAAAATAGTGTAAATTACCAAAACATGAAAAATACCTTACTTTTTAGATTCTTTTCCAAGATTCCATGAAAATTCCTAAGTCCAATTTTGTCCAAGTTAGCCAATTTTGACAGGGGTGGAAAATTGGATAACAATTATCAGGTACACATATCTTATCTAATTTATGTTATCGAGTATTCACTCAACAACATAAAGTGGGGGAAAACATAGACACTAAATCATGCACTTGGGTACATTTCTAGGTCATAATCACAAACCACTATTCATATGATTCCTAAGCGAGAAAACTAGTAATTGATATCTATCTTTGGCCTATTCCTTTCTTTCTCTGTGGTCTTAAATACCCCACTACATAGTTTGACTTTTAATGCTTTATCTTTCTTGGCTCATGATACCAATTCCCATCCAGGATGCCAATGCCTAGGCATCCCCAACCTCTTTGTATCTTACTTGCCCCTTTTGGGCCTCTTTTATCTTTTGGGATTTTTTTTCTATTTGTGGTTGTCCTGTTAGATGTTAATTACAAAATTCAAACATGGTAATCATATTAATATAAATTTATGTGACCAAAATAAGGGACACAACTCTAAGCATCTATTACTATCACCTAAGGTTGCATCCAAAGACATTTAAAGAGCATCAAAGCATCCATCTAGCTCATTTAAGGGACAAGGGAATGCATTTTTCTGTATACACTTCATACTAGAAGAAGTTCATTTTGACATCTACAAATCTATTTATATTGCTAAATCTAGATATTACTTGCTATTCAGTGCATCTTACATAAGATCCACCTAAGGCATGATTCTTCACACATAGAACTACATGAAGTGTCAGATGTAGTGCAACACTCAGTCAGAAGTCCACTCCTCATTTTCATATTTTTTTAGGATTTAATATTTTTTGGGGTTTTGTAGGAGGTAATTTGTTTTATAGGTTATAGGTGAATTATATGGGCATAGTGCAACATACAGGTGATCAACAACAAAGGTCAATGAACACCGTACGACATAATAAAATTCTGATTCTGACCAGTTTTTTGCAGTCACAGTTTCCCAAGATTAGAATTTGGTGTCTAGGTGCCCCTGACCCATTCCACCTGTCCCAGTCTAACTTATTCCAATAGCTCTATAAATTTATGTGTGTGGTTACAATAGATTCCTCCTATTCATCAGTTTTCTAGCTTATCACACGTTAGGATTTATTGCAAAACCAACTAAGTCTATTATTTCCTTTATTGCACATAGGGTTTCATATCTCTCTAGTTTATTGCTTAGGTCAGATCTGTATTTTTTGTTTATCATTTACTTGTAAATCTGCAATTAGGGTTTTACAAATTTCAATATTTTTAAAATCAAGATCAAGTATCTTCGATTTAAATTTTGGAATGAAAATGAGGCAATAATACTAAAAGTTTTCACATGAAATATATCTAGTTTCTTGTCATGCTTCCAAAGGTGTTGTTTGATGTAGGGATTTTGTAGGAACCCTATTTCAATTATGAATAGTAATATTCATCACTTCTTCCCATATGAAGTTAGGAACATTCAAATCATGAATCATTGTCCTATAAATTTCTAGGATAGTCATTTTTTTACTTTCTTTGATGTTGTTCTATTATGGGGAGTAAGAAGTCGTGAGCTCTTTCTAAATCCCACAAGACATGTATTATTCATCAAAAGTTTACTAAAATATTCACCTCCATTATTTATTCTAGTTTTTTTTTTTAATTTTATAATCAGACGAGTTTCTAACGAAGGCTTTAAATTCTCAAAATTTAGATAGGCCATCCATTTTATCTTAATGAAATATGAATAGGTCATCTTAAAGAAATTATCAATGAAACTAAGGGTAAATTGGGCACCATCAAGATAAGGGACCATTTAATATTCTGGTGTTGGAAAATAAAAATCTCATTACTTGGAGAAGGTATGGTATTAAGGTGGTAGGGTTCTCTTAAAAGGGTCACCTAAGAACTGGTGGTTGGGATAGACATGCATTTGAGACACACCACTTTGTGTGAATTGTGTACATTTGAATGATTGGGAAGCTAAGGTAATGTTTTTAGGAATGGTTTATGATGAAGTGTTTTCTTATAGTACAATTATGTGGAAGGAGAACCCATAACTAATGTGCCAACCCCTTTGAAAATATTTCTTGGGTTTTTCTACATCGAGTAACCATGTTGTAGTACTATTTAGTCTATTGTTCATGTTATTGTAATTATTGGAGATTGTTGGTGAGAATGTAACCTTAATTATTCACTATATGGTTCACATTATGGATAATTTGGATTGTGTTTTAAGAGGGGTGGGTATTATCTAATTTTTGAATTCATCCTACCAAGGTTGATATGACCTCATTTAAGTTAGATTGTGAGTTTTTCATGGGGACTTGGTTGACATTGGGATCCATGGGAGAAAAGTGATACCCCCTGATTAATTATTTAGTATTTATGTCCACCTTTGTATATATAAGTCTAGAAAGGGATGCATCATTATTAGTTAACAAGGTGGTATTATGTGCATATAGCCTATCTAAAACCTCATATATAGCTTGAATTTTGTTACTAATTTTATTGAGTTATGCAAGAAACTCATATTAAGGCATTTATATGTTGATTTGAGTTCTTGTCATGATATTTGGGTAAAGTTCAAATCCTGCAGTGAAAGTCATATCATTGACTTGGAGTAGCTACCTAGGAAACTTTGGGGTTAGTCAACTTCCTCTATTATAACATTGAAATTGAGTTTTAAAATGTAAGTAGAGGAAGTGCATGTGTGTTCTTTGTTGGGAATTTTGTCATCCTAGCTAGAGAGAGGAGTTTGTTAGGACTATTTGTACTAGTAACCTTGAAGGCTTAATGCATTTCAAGTTCTCTTCCTGGCATAGTCATGGGGTATATGAATAAACAAAAATTAGAGGGACATGAGGAGGTTAAAATTAAGGAAAGAAAATAAATGGAAATGATATTAAACTAGTCTTTCACGTTGGGTTCACCAAGTTTGTAGGCACTAGAAAATACTGGTTGGTCTTTGGTGTATATTTTAATCCTCATGGGTTATTCCAACGAATCCTACATGTGGATGATGTATTGTTGGGGGATAAATATATGATGAACAATTTAATGGAGGTGGTGAGAATAATAAGGTTATGGATGGCTAAATATTGAGGTGAGGTGGATAGATTATTCTCTTCCAATGGGCTCATGAGATCT
Organism: Taxus chinensis; assembly: GCA_019776745.2. Lineage (NCBI taxonomy): Eukaryota > Viridiplantae > Streptophyta > Pinopsida > Cupressales > Taxaceae > Taxus > Taxus chinensis. The sequence continues at coordinate 589,322,246 of CM034152.1, read as the reverse complement.
TGAATTTTTCGTCAAGGGAAACAAATATTCTATGTATCTCTTTATGGGGGTTTTTAGGATCAAAGATGATTGTAGCATGAAATAAATAAATAAATAAGTAAATATATATATATATATATATATATATATATATATATATTATATATATATTATCTAGGAAAATTAGGTTGTTACCAGTAGAAGAACCCTTTCAAAGTTTGTGTTCCTCTCAATGTATTATTGTGCTAATAGGGTCATGCGGGAGATGGGAATCGACGGGAAGACAAGGATATACCTAAGGATGAAGATGAATAAAATCCCCAAGGGGTGTGTTATTCTCATAATGAGGAGGAAATGTAGAATTTTGGGAGGTGGTGGTGGTAGTTGATCATCTAGAACACAACAATCTGACTATTAAGGTGGTTGAAGGTGTGTAATGAAATACCTCACAACTTAAATCAATAAAATGCCATCTTGAATGTTTTGTCTCCAAAATAGAGGGTACATGTGGGAATATTCATAATATACTAATAAATACTTGGAAATCTAATGTCATCCAATGGTGTAAGAATGATTTACCATGTGTCATTATCTAGAACTAGAGCATAGTTTGACTATATCTTGATATGGGGTGTATCAATGGGCGTGGTATGGAAGGTTTTTGGATTTTTCTATATCCATATATTATGTTTTGGGTAAATGTCTTGGGAATTGAAATATCATTATCTTGAGGATCATCCGGTTGTGTATTTTGATTTGGTGGTGTTTTGAGTGTTGAATTGATTGTGTCTTATTTGTGTAAGTGTTGTATGTTATGAGAAAATAAAATGTGATCCACTTAGTGTGAATAGAAATGTGTTTTTTTAGTTCAAATATGATTCATAGAATAAATTCTAGATATGTCTAGTTGTTAAAAATGAAATTATTTTTACCAACTAAGTTAAAAATACTAATGCGTGCAATGATCTAGTTAAACAATTATGAATCTAATGCAGATTTGAAACCATATGCATATGCGTGTTCTTCTTCTTTTGTAATTTTTGAATGATGTAAATAAATATGAACAACATGTAGGCACTAACCTACTACTGTATGTGATTTAGAAATATCAACAAGATAACAATGAGAAATGAATGTAGATATATCCTTTCTTAGGGTAAAATGCAATGAAAATTTATATCTATTTTATAAAAATATATGTATAATTATTTTTTTAAATGCTCTTTTACAAAGGCAATAATGTGGATTATTTGTATTTAAATTTTAATGAAAATTAAATTAAATCTAAATGAATTGAAATAGAAAAAATTCTAATGGTAAACAAACTAACCTATTAAATAAAGTAATAAAATAATTATAATTCAACCTCTCTCCCAATGATGGAAGTATTTGGTCTGAATTGGAGTTTTTACTCTCATAAAAATAACTACATAATTGTTCTAGATAGATCATAAAAGTAATAACAATGGAGAAAATAAAATGGATTGATTGGATTGATGATGAAATCAAGATAACAATAGATTGAGAATCACTCAAACAAGGTGAAATTTATGGTCTAAAATGATTTTATAACTCCTTTTATGTGGTAGCAGCAAGAAAACAAATCCTTGGTAGTTCATATTACCAGAATAAATATCCTTAAAACTAGCTTGGCATCTTTTCCTCTAACTCAAAATTTATAGTAAGTATGGAAGATCTATTCATAAAAATGTTTTGGGGGAGGAAATGATTACACAACTTTCTTAGAAGTGAATCTTTTCATTAATTTCAATATCAAATCTGGGTCAAAATTTATCTAGGTTCAAGATTATATCACGAGGGATTAAAATAGAGTGAGGCGGATGATTAGAGAAGAAAAGTGAGTTTAAATTGAGGAAAAAATGTATGTGACTTAATAATTAGCTCCAAAAATTATGTCCATGACAGAAGGGGAAAAAGACATGCAAAGTATGATGGAACAACTATTATTAGTAGGGGTAGTTATGTGAACACCATAATGGTTAACGAAACCACTGCAATGGGAAATAAAATTGAAGCAGCAATGAATTTGATTGCCATGATGGTTAATGTGACCACCATGGCATGGGTAGAAACCTCTACAGAAGTTGTGTAACCACCATAATGGTTTTGAAAAAAAATCTAAGGGAATAGAATTGGGAGATAAAAGAAAATTATTTCTTCCTAGTAGGTGGGGTAAGCTAGATAGAGATAATTCAAGTAAAATGTGAGCAAGTAGTCTATGAATTTTGTAACATCTTGTCATGTTTTTGATATCCATGTTTATTATTATTTAGTATTTTCAAATATTACATAGTGTAAAATTGGGTGTTTATAGAACCTATACCTTAGACACCTCATTAATGACTCTACTACAAGAATTTTAATTCATTTAACTTATAATAAAGAGTGACACCCAAAAAAATAAAAAAAAATGACATACATTCAATGGTTCCTTAGGGAAGCACTAAATATATCACATTATAATACAATAATGATATACATAACATCATACTAGAAATATTGATGCACAATAATATAATCATATTATGCTTCATTTCATATAGAACACAATATCATGTCATTTACATAAAGTAACATCCTTCTCAGTTATAATCAAATTAGTGGTCACGGTATATAACAATGTCTTTATATAAACTAATCAGTGAGGAAACTATACTCTTGGAATTTTAGAAACCAAAATCAAAAAAGGATTCATGTGAACATGATCAATTTCCCAAAAAAGGAATTAATACTCCTAATAATTTAAAAAAGGAACATAAGCAAGTATATGAGGAAATGAAAAAAATTCCAAATACAAAGGAAAAACCAAATGAAGAGATACCAAAAAAATTAAGAGTGTCAATTGTATAAGAATAATTGAAACAATCTAGTGCTCAGGAAATCATTTATTATGAATCATTTTTAAAAATAAATCATAACTAATAAGGAAAAAGTGCATAATACATGTAGTGTATACTTCATTTATCAATGGATATACTGAAGATAATTGTTACCATAACTTTTAACATGAGGATAGGACAAAGAGTTATTAATACACTAATCTTTAACTTTCCTATTAGAAAAGACTTCAATACACTTTTGTGATAACATTTGTTAATACAAATGGGAAAAATTGTGGATAAAAATAATCAAAGGACTAGTTTTCAATATATTGAAAACATGATAGAAAAATCAAAATATCGATCATGTGATGAAAATGAACTTTTGGCCTAGGAATAAAACCATATAGTAGTATACTTATTAATGTAATTATGAGACTCTACACCAAGTGAGGAGAAATTAATACCTAATTTTCAAGTATCAAAGAAACTAATGATTCCATGAGTTCATTTGCATGATGACATATCTATAAATCAATGTGTATTTTATGTGGGTCCAATATGCACAAAGTTTCCACCTATGACATCAAATTTGTAAGTATTTTGAGAAAAATGAAACTTTGTAGATAAATATGGGGAACCTGAATATCTTGATATCATCAAATTATTTCTTGATTGCACAATGTATTTTAATGATACATGATAAAAAATTAATGCATAAATAATACAAGATAATTTTACATCCAGTCAAACATCCTTAGTTCTATTCATCAATAAGTTAATCAAAGAACATTTATAAATCAATCATATGAATTCATCAGTTCATCTAAATCTAATTTCAAGTATGCATGAGTCATCATAAATAACACATACATTGACATAATTGTGAGAAATAGGAAATTAATATTGTACACATGAGATAATCAATAAAATATGAACTGAATTGTGTGTGTATAAAAATTAAATGTATATAAGTCAAATACAAAGTATTAGAGTCCAACCATTAGGGTACATGCTTTACCTAATTCTCAATATCTAACTACTTTTTTATAAGGATAATTGATATGTATCTAAATTAATCCATGAGAAAGAAATCTCATGGTCTTATCTCTCTTGATCCTAGTACATTATAAGTTGGGCTTGCAGTCAGGAATTCTCCTTTTAAAGTCAAATGTAGTATGAAAATTGGTCACTCCAATTCTATGACCTTTTAGTTGTGATAGGGGAATATCTCTCTACCATAGTCAAAGTATAATGAATTCATCCAACTCATCATGACAAATAGCCTCATAATTGTATGCTTCTATAGTGCATGCTAATGGATCAAAAAAGGGTCAAACTTCTCCACCTCCTTTATATATTTCTTGATTTATCCTCCCTCCTTCATTTGAGGTAAGTTAATGCATGATAATCCAAGGTTCAATACAATCCTACAAAATTTTGGATAAGTATGGGTGTGCGTAAGGTTAGAGAACACGTCAAAAGGAAGAGGGAAGGAACAGAAGAATAAAATAGGATTGTGTGGAAGGGCACAATGACTTAGCACCATGGATTGGGAGGAATATGCAATGCATAGAAATGTGAACAAGCACATAATAGAAAAATGAGAACTCACACATGAAAGTGTTGAGAAGTAAATAAGTAGAGATAACGATGAATAAATGAAGGAATGTGTAGAATTTTACACAAGGATTAATTTTTGAATACTGCGTGAGATGTTTGTAGAGTAGGCATAGAAGAATAAAGTGTTAGGATGCGCATAGGATTTTGGTAGAATGATCGAGTTTGGACTGTCTTAGTAAATTGAATGCATGTAAGGGTTTAAAATGAGTTATGCATAAGGGTCGAGAGAGTGCAGTAGCATCAATGAGGATTATGTAATAGCTAAGGTTGTTGAGGAGGCACATGAATGTTTTGGAGAAGGTCCAAAATCCTAGAAATTGTGTGCAGGATAATGTCAGAGGTGGGAATCAAGAATAAGAATGTGTGATAGAATAACAAAAAAGCGTGTTAATAAGTGTGAGAAAATACTTATGTGACAAGATGGTTAGTTGGAAGAAGTAAAAAAACATGTCAGAAGTTTTATGACAGGGATATGATGGGTACCTATAATTCCCAATCATTTAATAAACTAACTTACAGTTGATCTCATTTAGACCAAGGATGTGTCCAAGGTAGTATGTAGATAAGAAAATGAATATATAACTGAAAGTGGCAGTTTTGATTGTTTGGTGGGTTTGACTGTTTTCTTGGGTCATTATTTTATTTAAATAACTACTAAAAGTAACAACTTCTGATCTATTTAGAATTGAACAAATTTTAATCTACTAAAATGAACATGTGTAGAAAGGAAATGATTTTACAGAATGAAACTACTATAAAACAAGACTTGATGGAATTGAAAATACTTAGAAATAAAGTTTGCATGAATTGAAATTACTTTGAAAGGAAATTTTCAAGAATTGAATTTTTTGTGTAAACAAAATATAGTGAAAGAACTGCTAGTTCAATTGCAATACTGGAATATGAACATAAATACCAACATAGCAAGCTAAGTCCTCAGTCGAATGGGCCCTTACTCTTTCCTCGAATTGGTTTGTCAACAAAGTTTTCTCATAACAACATGTCTTTATTGATCAAAATAAGTATCTTTTAGATAATTGGAAATGAATTACAATAGATACTTTCTATTACATACTTTTATATCATCTCTATTACACCCTCTATATCCTATCAAGAATACAATTTTATATCTCATTCCTCCAACACACACTAAGGAAGCTAGGTGGCTGGATATGAGGATAATTTTAGAATTTTTTACAATTCATAAAAGAGTGCTAAGAACTAGATTCCTTGTTTCTAGTCTTCATTAACTTCTTCAACTGGTCCTTATGGTGGAGGAAAAAGTATCAATATAGATTGTCACAACTATTACTAGAAGTTAATATTACAAACCACAATATTGTGTCCCAAAAACGTAATTAAAAGGTCAGGTGGGATGAGAAATTCAGGGTGTTTGCACAAAAACCCCTTTTGCATGAACCCACTGCACCTAAACTTCCACGTAGGTCAAAAAAATGTGGTTCGCATGAAGGGGGTTTGCGCAAACAACCCTTCACGCAAATTCCTTTGGATTCAAATAATTTTGGTAGGACATAGTTATATATAGATATTTATATAGTTATGGGTGGCCGGTTTAGGGTTTAGGGGGAATCGGGTGAAAGGGGGTTCACGCGAACCCCCTTCAGGTGAACCCCCCTTCGCGTGAACCCCCCTTCATGCGAACCCCCCTATGTGGCACCTAAGTGGCACTTATGTGGCACATATTGGCACCAAATCCATTCAGAGGATGATTTTATGCCAAAATGTGCCACTTAGGTGCCCCGTAGTTAGGGATAAAAAATTAATAAAATTACAAAATTTTAACACAAAAATACTTAATTTTATTAGCTTTCTAAAAATATAATTTTCATTTAAAAAAAAAATATTTTACTTTTTTTTTTTGCTAACATATGGTATTTTAGGACAATCAATCATACACAATCAACCCAATTTGAAAAATAGCAAAATATATCAAAATGTTTTGAAAAAAATAAAATTACTATTTGTTGAAGTATTCTTCTTACCTATGAAAAAAACATCAATTTTGATATAAATCTTAAAAGTTATTGGCATAGACATATGTATGCCATTTATTTGAAAATATTGTTACTAAATAATTAATTAAATAAAATACATAAGTCAAAATAATACGAAAATTTGACAGGACCTCAAAATTCAAATCTTGAACATATATCTAAAATTTGATGTTGAAAAATAAACTTTTCATTTAAAAAAACCACCAGGGACAGTCATTCCTCTTTTATAACATAAGAAACAATATATGAATAAAATTAAGAAAAAGACCATATTTTTTGCCAAAAAATATTAAAAAAGAAACATTTATTCTAGACTCTAAACACAACATTTCGTTAGTTTGTGGAATTTCATGAATGTGTACAGTTTTGTGGCTATTACCTTTATAAAATCAATGAAACTGAAAATTCATGTTTATAAAGGTACAAAACATACAAAAAAGTGGGACATTTTATTGTGATTTTACCTAAGTCCCACCATGAATTAATTACCATACACACATCACCATACATCTCTTCAAGGAAATTAGTTGGAAAAAATTGTAATCATTAGTCCAAAATATTCAACAAGGATAAAATTCATTGTTTCCTACTTTATACCTAATTAATTGCAACCATCCCATACATTGATGAATGTGTTTGGAAGAAAAAGTATTATAATTAATAACTTAATGTGTCAATCTATGCACTTAACATCTCCCATTTTTAAAGTCCTCTTGCAAACTATTTCCACATTAACCTTTGGTCAAGTCTTTGTGCCATATTGAATTATTCACAGTGATTTGAATATCTCTTTAAAGTTATACTCTTGAATCCCATGTGTTCATATACTGAGACTACCCCTTCTCTAAATTGTTCCTCATATTGTGGTGTAATATTTTCCCATGATATTTTTTATCCAAATAACTCTCCTAGTGCTTTGGATAACTTGTATACATATTTTGGCTCTGAGATATTCATTACAAGGTTGCATGCACTCAAGTTCCCTTGGTACATTCCCTTCTTTTCCTCATGTTCCCATGCACACTTCCCCTTCTTCCCTTCATTTCCTTTTCTTCTTTGTTCCATCCTCCTTGTGCATGCAACTTCTACGCATTCACCTTCTTTCTGGAAGACGTTCACCCTCACACGCGCCTATACAACATCTTGTAATGGTTACACCTTGACCATGTGCTCTCTGCTCACATGTTTGCATCATTTCCCTATGTATGTGACATGTGCATTCCTCTGCATCTTCCTCTGTTTTCTTCCGTGCACCCTTCCCTCATGCCCTCCTTTTCACCCTTATGTGATATTTCATCTTCTGACATACTTGAGTATGCCACACGTAACCAGCCAAAGTGCACCAACAGGGCACCGAATCATTGCAAAACATTAGTGAATGACACGTGGCAGAAACAATAAATTTTTAGCAGATTTGGCCATTCTTTCAGCTAAATCATGTGCGCCACATGTCTTGCATGTGCAGATGGCCTTGACATCCTCTGACAACTGTATATTTTTCTACAGAGCTCCAATCAGCGCATGCCTAGACTTGTCAGAGAGTTGCTGACATTGTCCACAATGTTAGACATTCAAATTCAAATTTTGGTAGATATTTTAGATGAGAAATGGAAAACATCTTTCTGAGCATTAATGAAGTAGATCTGATTGCTTCAACCACCTAATTTGATATGGTTTGCCCTCTTTCCTCATCTAACACACCAAAATAGACCTAGGGAATTGCATTAAAAAAATTCTTAGGTGGATTTGTAGGCATTGAATGCTTCTTGTTGGTGGTTGTATTTAAAATTTGGGTTTTCCCTCCTTCTCTTCTCTTTATATAGATTCATCTATAAATGTAATAGTTGGGCTCATTATTAACGTTGGATACTCTGAATCCTTACGCATTTTTGATAAGAAAATCATATTTTATGTATTCTAAGTTTTAGACCTCTAGATCTAGCTCATACATGTTGATATCGGCCTCTTTCACCATTGTAACAGCTCTGTGCATTTCTAGAAGTGATAAAAACATCATTTTGTGACTATTCTTTATCCTAACATGTTTACATTTCTTCTTCTTGATTTTATTTTTCACTATGTGTTTGTTGTGCCACTTCATGTCCCTTACAGTTTATATTTAGTTGTGTTCCATGAGAATGATCTAATAACACGTTTTTCAACTATGCTACTCATGCCTAGCTTCCTTTCACACATTCCCTTTTCATTCCCACTCAAAACACATAGTATTCATCCCTCTTTTATTGGTGCTATCACCTTTTAGTGTAGTTCATTTTCCTTTTATCCTTCTATCTCTAGTCCCTTGGCATTTATTAGCTTAGTTTCCCCTGTCAGTACTATAAGTAGCTATAGTAGTAGAAATAGATAGAGGAACTGACCTTCTCCGAAGATCCGTCTCAAGCGCGCAAGGTCCCACAACTTGGATATGGTTTCATTGTGATCTCAAACAGCTTTGATCTTCCATATTTTAGATGTGGTTGCAAGTTTGAAGACCAAAAATATCATAAGAGTGAGAACCAAATGTGTTCTAGTCCTCATTCCCATCCATTCATCATTTTCTTCTTGTGCTAGATCCTGAATGATTTTCACAATTGTTCTTTCTCTCCTCATGCTCCATGAGATATTTTGTGGAGAGATTATCTCCCTCTTATTCAATGGAATGTTTAAATTTTCCTATCTTGTGTTACATGTAGCAAGAGATTCCCCATAGTGTTACCTACTTTAAGAGATGAAGATGTTAATGCATTCCTCCATAATTTGTGGCTGCATACATAGAAGCTCATACTAATAATAGTAAACTATGAAGTTTCTCCTCATTTGGTCTGCACTTGCATGTTGAGGTCTTATGATTCCTTACCATAATCATGAAATAATTAGTTTTTTTATACCATTAAATTTAATGATACAATAAGGATTGTAAATATTTTAACTGAAACTCTCCCACATACAAATTGAGAAGGTAGTATGGTTCATTAAGAACAACCATGTTACACAAAAATATTTCATGGATAAATTTTTGGTGTTCCTTGGAACTAGTATTGTATGAATCCATTAAAGTCTCTACATTAGCTACTTCATGAGGTGTTGGGCCCTTGAAATATCAACTAAGTCCAAAAAGGGCACATAGGCGCACAAGGTTGAAAAAAGCACACAAGATAAGGTGCACATGGAAGGGTTCAAGTAAGGTTTTGGTAGAACCTGAGATGTGCACCCATGGAACAGAACTTGAGATTAGCCATTGTTGACCTATCGTGAAGGACGGGAGAAAAATGTGACCCAAGTGGATAAGGTCCCAACTTGGCGACAGGATAGCCTGGAAGGAATATACTCTGCAGTAGAAGCCTCTAGAAGGACATCATGGCAAGGAGTGGTGAGCTCAGGCCTGGAGGAGTATGTGCCCATGGAGGAACACATTCAGACACTTGGTGACAGATCTGAGGCTGCAAAAGAATGAGTTGGCAGTTTAGGAAGGCTATATATACAAGCACCTGTAAAAGTATGAGAAGGAGAAAGACAAAAGGAAGAAAGTGGATAGAGGGCGGATCTCTGCATAAATACTACAAGGAATCTGTTAGCTTGGGTAAATAAGCATAGGAAAGGATGTATCAATGGTTTGGGGGTTACAAATTTTCTTTTGAGATCCTAGCTATATGAATCCAGTTATAATGTATGACTGTGGTCTTCTCTTCTGTGACATTTTGTAATGGGCCTAATGAATGTAATGAGGTTATCAACTTATGTGAATATGAACATTAATGGTTCTGATGCATACATCCTTCTTCATAGATCTTTTTCATTTATGTTTATGAACTAAGTAAGAATGCTTGTACAACTTCCTTTCTGTTTTGGTGTAAGTTCTATAATCTATTAAGCACTTTTCTATCTAGAATGACTACAAGGATCTAGAATCCATTCTGAGCTCTATGGTGCTTGTATGTCTTATTTCCTCTCAAATATCTTAAAATTGGATCATAGATGATGTTTCCCACTAAACTCACATAAAAGAGAGACTCGGTGCTCGTGTGTTCCTCAGGTGAGCTCCCAATGCCCACTGGGTGATAGGCTGACGTGCCCGGGATTTCTTTCCTTTATGATGGGTGTAAAAATGACTACATGAGGTATGTCATAACACAATCTAGTGAGCTTCCAAAAGTAGAATTGCTCCTAAAGAAATAGGTTGTAAATTGAAGCTGACCTTATGTAGGCTATTAATTTTCTAGACTAATTAAAAAATAATGCCAAGCTTAGAATCTAACTTCAATTTTGATTCATGACTGGAATCAACTTGCTCTTTTAACATTTTATTTTCAGCAAGAAGTTTCTTATTTTCTTTGCAAACTATGGTCTAGTCATCAGTTAAGCTAATCTAAGCTTGTAGCCCAATGTTTTTTTGTTTCCCTTATATATGAAACCTATAAAATCAACTCATAAATGATCTTTTCTTTCTTCTATATTTTGATAATTTATCTATTGAAGTTCATTTTTCAAATAAGATTTAACTTCTTCCATACCTTTCATTTTTTTCCTCAGTAGTTCAATCTCTTAATGTTGTTCTATGATGGTGGATTCAACTTGTTATAACATGATTATGTGAAAATGTTCTCTTTTTTCTTACTCTTTCCCTTCATCATGAGAGGAAGGGTTGACCTCTTCCTCAAAAACAATTAGTTCCTTTCCTTTTGGAATAGCAAAACTATGTTTATAAAAAAATATCCTCCTTTTTCCTTACACTTTTCTTGTTTCATTTCTAGAGCTTGTTCATTTGTTTCCAAAGTAGTCCTTTCCATTTCCATATCTCCACCTTCTGTTTTTGGAGCTCTACTTTATTTTTCTGGAGCTATCTCTTTTGTTTCTCTAGGTTCTCTATTTTTTTCTGGAGCTAGAGATCTAGGTTCTGGAGCTTCAGGTGTCTCATTGTAGTCCAATTCTTCCAAGATTTGGGGATTTTTTTCATCTATCATAACATGTTTTCTCTTTCTTCTTATCGAGGTTTAAGATAAAACCTCCACCCTTGTCCTTTTCCTTAGGATTATAGGACTGGAATCCCCATTTTTCCTTGTTTGAATCTTCAATAAAAATTTCCTTCATCTCAAAAATAAGGTGTGGTCATTCAAGTTTTTATTTCTAAGGTTCAAGATTGGATTAGCGTGGATTTTCATTAGTTTCTAAAGAAACTCAAGGGGTGGAAGAGGCATGCAAGGAACTTCCTTTTATTTTTACCACAAAGGCTTCCCATGCCTTCTCCCCTATTTTTTCTTTAAGAAATGATGCTTGTGTATTAGCTAAATTAAATCATAGTGCTTTAGTGAGGTTTTTATTTGAATGTAATTTTTGTCTATGTTACAAATGACATCAAATAAAAACCCTAGAAGGATAAATTTGAGCTCTAGGTTTCTCTTCCCCTATTTCCAGTGACTCTAAAGTCGCATTGCATCCCCGCCCAATACAAAGTGTTTCCCATCACAAGTGTAATACTTTATAATCCAGGAAGCAACTAATTTCCATGGTTTAGTAAATATTTCCCTCTTTATCCCCTTCTGAATCTCTTGTTGGGGGTTGAGTATGGTTTCAGGGAGTGGCTTATCTTCACCAGGAAAAATTTCAATGAGGTCCTTAATAGAATAATCCCCTAATAATCTAATTATAAAGTAGGGGAGACCACTTATGGTTCTTATAACAATGCTGCTAACTTCAATTTTTATTCCTCCGAGCATGTTGTGGAATTTTTCAAAATTAAAAAAAAAAAAATTAAACCAACTAAGAATCATATGCTTCAATTTTTTTGATAAAATATAACAAACCAACATCCTAGAAGATTGCAACAACCGCTACATTTGGTAGGATAAATGATGGATACTCAGGCTCTAATTTATTCTTATGCCCCATTTTATGGAATTCTACAGCGGGGGGAGGGGGGAATCTTTTCAAAACAACAATGAATTCTGCATAGAAAAACATCCACTTCTTTCCAAAGCACTATTTTTCAACTAACTCTTTGTTCTCTTAGTCGACACTCAGTAATCCCAATTATGCTTCAGTTATATCCCAATAACTCTTTATGCAATTATGTGACACACTTATAGGATATTGGAGTTAATTATGGCACACTTTAAATGATATTTATGATTTCACTACCCGTAGTTATTCATTCCAATTTTATGCCAAAACTAATTTTCATCATGCCAAGATCACTTCGATGTGTTTTTTCTCATTAACTTCATTAAATCAAACTAATGAGATGTTTTCGAAAGAAAAATTCATAGGCAGGAGGAATAAATTCACTTTACCTCACTGAACATGTCCCTTTTTGTATTTTGGTTCTCCATCCTTGTATTTGAAAATACTTATGGTTAGTGTGTATGTTAAGAAATTCATCATACATGTTTTTATTATCTGCATGGTGTTATTTTGAATTTTCAAAATACATACATATTTTTTGTGTTTTTTGAATCAGGGGGACAATATTGTCATTTGAAATTCTATTTTTCCCCTTTATTGGAGGTCTAAACTTCATAAAATACCAAGTTGGAAGAATTAAATTCTTTCATGAAACTAAATTCAGGACATGACTAAACTTTTGTTTTAAACTCATTATGCTTTGACGTTTAAAGTAGAGCCTCAGTATATGTTCATTAACCAGTAGAATTATCATGTCTCCATCAATGGGTGATAACAAGATTGATCCATTACCATAAATTTTTTGTACTTGATGGGGACCCAACAACCTAGTCCTCAACTTTTCTTTCAAATGTTGGTACTTTGAGTAGAAAAAAGGGCCTAATATCCTTATTTGAACCTTCTAGTCTTGATGTGAGATTCATGTCATGATTTTCTTTGATGTTGAATGAGGGAAGACTATTGTTGGGATTCCATCCTCATCTCATATAACTTATTAAGATTAATAATCATATCTTTCTAGGTTGCATTAATCTCAATTCTTACTTCCAATGTTTTCCTTAAGGTTTGTAATTAAAATTCTATAGGAAGCAATGGCTTCTTCCTATACACAAGTTCATAGGGAGAAAAAAAAGTGGTGGTTTTCCATGTTGTATTGTATTCCTAGACTTACTCGGGAAGATCTTGCACCCAATATTTTTTGGTTACATTCACAACCTTTATCAAGATATTTTCTAGTTCTTTGTTTGTAACTTTAAATTTTCCATTGTCTTGAGGATGATATTATGACGACTTCTGGTGCTTGATCTGATAGAGTCCTACAAAGGCCTCATGATAATTATGTGAGACATAATTTGAGGTCCTTGGTCATACACTATGTCCTTTGGTGCTTCAAATCTATGCATGATCTTGTGGTACAAGAAATCAGCTACATCTTATTTATTAGCAAAAGGAAGGGCATGAAATTATTCCCATTTTTGACATAATTAGCTCACACCAGCAGGAAATCTTTTCCGTAAGATAGTTTTCTACTAGTAAAATAAAATAAATTCCATATTTCCCAAAAGGTCCTAAAACCAATTGAGGATTAAGGGAAATTTCAGTGGACAAAGTAGGATTCCCCATTCTATGACATGCCTCAAATTTTGATACGTATCTTTTGAAATTCTTGTATAGGGAAGGACAATAGTATCTAGCTCCAAATATTTAATAGATTATCCTCTTAATTAAATAGTTTACTCCTCTTAGTTCATCATAATAGGATATGATGATATTATACACCTCATATTATCTAACACACATGTGAAGCACCATGTCAGGACACATTTAAATAAAATTCCATTATACCATGTATAAGTAGCAATGTTTTAAACTAATATTTTCCTTTCTTTTCTTGTAAAATAAATTGGAAGCTTCCTTATGGTCAGATAGTTAACAATATTAGTAAACCATCGTGAATGTGCTGAAATTGCAAATAGGTTTCTCATCAAGAAAGTGGTCTTATTGTGATGAAAAATGTGTGTCATGAAAAATTCAAAAAAAATCCATGACAACCTAAGATACATTTGAAAATCCATCTCCCGGTCAATGTAAACTTGTCCTTCGACCAACTCAGTCACTGTGTTACCCTCATAATGGCCATGATGAATGCGATAATCTTATTTTCAATTTTGTTTCATGAGCAGTGGATATTATTCAAGTTGATTCATGAAGATATCTAGATTCAAGAGAAGACAAGTGCTTCTAGAGGCTCCATAAGGGCTATTTTTGGCCTTTTTGCACTTGATGAGCACCTTGGGAACATATAGGGAAAATATAAAGCATAAAACAAATTTTTGGAAGAGAAATACAATCATCCAAGGTATTTTAGGAATTTTTTACAAGGAAAATCAGGTTTAGGAACAAGTTATGTAACAACAAGCTAGTCTTAACATGGTGTAAGGAAATGAAAGAAGTGAAAAAGCTAGTTGGCTTAATCTAGATGTATCAAGGGCCTCAAGATGATTTGGGAAGAAATCAGATACTCATTTGAAATTTAATAATGCATACTTCAAATTTCAAAAGGTTTCAAGAGATTCTAAATAACATATTTTCATATATTGGCCTGACAGTGAAGATGAAGAGCTCTGATCCTGGTGAAGACTCAACTGAAGATTATAGGAGTTATATAGAGAGTTGGAACCTGATCCAAAGTCCAAAGAAGAAAAAATTAAACCCTATACATGCTAAATATGATAAGTTGGAAAAAAAATTAGATTTATCTTCAGTGGCCCAGTCGAACCTTCTGGGAACCGCCCGTGACCATATTTGAAAAGGGGCTTGAATTTAAAAAAATGGTCAAGAATCAATGTCTAATAATGGTTGAAATGGATTACATATGTGTTTTATGCTTAAAATAATATTAATATGGAACACCTAGGTAATCTCTCGGGGTAAGAGGACACCCTAACATGCTATTTTTAGCAATATAATGGTGAAGGTAAGATTCCAAAAGTGGAAATTTCTCCCTTGTGGAAATTTCTCCCTTGGATACCCTTTATATCCCTTTTTCCCTTTCACCAAAGTCAAAGGCGACATGGGGGGAAAAATAATGTTCCACTATGGTGATAGGTTCATGTTTTGGAGTTTCGTCACTTAAAACCTAACTTGAAGAGTTAGAAAGGTGTTATCCACTCATAGCTTAACTTGGCCCCTTTGTTATGAATATTAGACCCTAGGCGCACTTATAAGGGCCTGATTTCCCTTTTGTAATTTTTAGGTGAACCCCCCATTTAAAAAAAATAGGGACATGGGGAACAAAAAATTGTTCCCCATATGGAGATGATTCTTGCCCAAACCACACAGTGTCACTTTAAACACAACATGGAGTGTTAGGAGCATGTTTTCTCCTCACTCTCAAGTCTGACCCCCAACCGATTTCTAATGATGAGGCTACCCAGGGTTCATCATTTTAAGAGACCTCTTAGAAATCGGAGGTGGAAAATACTTGATGAATATCCTCGGAACTAGTTTCGTGGGAAGGCAAATTTTTTGGGGGTCTGACAACAAAATTTTCACCTGATTTTTAAGTGGTGGGACAGAAGGCTGCAGACGCGTGACAAAGATTTGCTGATGCACGTCAACAAGGTGGTTGATGCGCATACAAAAACCTCACTGACACATATCAACAACCTTGCTGATGCACGTCAATGAGGTTCTGTTGACGCACATCAACCACCTTGTTGATGTGCATCAACAAATCTCTATCGTGCGTCTGCAGCCTCTGCCATCTGGTCACACAACAAAAAAAAGAATGTACTATCTATCGAATCAAATTCCATCTGCAAATGAATTGCGCATCTACTTCCTCCATATAACTGTCACGCGTCAACAAACTCTCCCTGTTACAGCATACAGCATGTCAAGAAAAACTCCCTGTCACGCATCAACAAACTCTTTATCATGCATCTACAGCCTCTACCCTCATGACTATCCAAACAGTGGAATCCAAACGAAATTCAATTTAAGTAACGCACGTTTACTGTACTTGATAATACATATTCCCCCAGGTGGTATGAGTGAGCTAGTAGAAGGTGTGCTACCTGGCGAATAATATAGGATTATATAGGGGATAGTTTCAAGGGTAGGCAAAGCCGACCCCTAAAAAAAATTAAACTGTAATTTTTAGGTGAACAGGTCACTGACCCATGCTAGAAAATTCACCTTTTCAATTTTTTCAAAAATAGAATATTCGCCATATTATGAATATTCGCCACTAAAATTATCCCTAAGGCTACCCTATGGCACATTTTTAACCTCTATTTTCCCCTTTCCCCCTTTTACCTTAATAAATGTGGAACGATTACACACCTGTTCCACTTTCAAACAACACGAACAGTGAAAGAATTATATCTATTTCAAACACCATACTGTCAACAAACCAGCACGTCGTGGAAGTGTTTCCAACCAATCAAATGCAAGGACGGATTAACCACAACAGCAAGGGGACGACTGTACCCCATTATTTCCAAAATGACAGCAAGAAAGGAAGGAAACCCATATCATAGCAACATAACATGACTGAAATCCCATTTTTCTCTTCACATGTAATAGCAGTTCCAAGCACAACATCAAGGAGAATGATTACATTATAAGAAAAAGTTTAAACAGCCTGTCCACTCCATACCACATGTACAGAGGAAGAAAATGTTTATTTCTTTCTACAACACTGTCAGCAATCACAACGATAATTCCTATTCCAACCAAATTTAAGCAACAACAAATCAAGGCCGAGAAACCAGAGCCGTTTCATATCATTTTCCAAGGAAAAGAAGGCAAGAATCAACAAATCCATTTCCAAATCAACTCAAAAACAATCAAGCAATCCCAACCCAAGAGCAGGGTTGTTTTAATGAAACATTTAAATCAAGCAAAGATTTTAAAGAGAGGGGCTTAACATGCCTGTATTCTCTCTTCCAAAGTTCGAAGAAAACGTTGTTTACCGCGTTTTTCTTCCACAACGGCAACACAATATTCCCAGCACTCTCTTCCTTTTTCTGGCTAATCAACGGCCTCAAAACTTCCAAGAAAATGCCAAATGTAAGAGCCGGTTCGACCGAACCAGACCAAAGAAACCAATGCAAAGCAACTTTTCAAAAGGCTCGAACCAACAAAATGAAAACCAATTTTTCCTCATGCTACGTTCCGCGCCACCCGCCACTTGGGTTGGCGAGTTCTAAGTTTCAAATTTTCCAAGCAAACTGAACTTAGCCAAAACTCCAAATAGATACCTCTATTTCCTACCTGCCCCGCCAAAACTGGCACCGTCCACGAAGGGACAGTTCATAAATGCCAATGAATGCCTCCTACCCATCCTTATCCTTTTCTTCCCAAGGGTCTGCGTACCCCTTTTTGCTTAGGATTAGTTTTAGGTTACATAACTCATTCGACCTAGGTCTTAGTTAGACCTTAGGTTTTAGGATTTAGATTTATTTTTCCCCCTTTTTTTTTTTTATAATTTGAAAATCCACTAGGATAGTAGTGTAGGATGTATGTTAGGTCTTAGGGTTAGTTTAGGTTTAATTCACACTAACCACTAACACTAACACTTCCTTCCAGCCCCTTGCTAACATCCACGTTAACGCAAAGCAGGACGTTCCGTCCTTCCGATTACATGCCAAGGCCACCCGTGTCCAGGCGTTTCTCGCCCCACAAGGTTCCGAATTCGACAGTACAGGGTTCAAGAATCGAACCCCTGTCGTTGGCATTTTCGTGCTAGCTATTCACACCTGTAATCAGACGCTGCACACTTATAATAATCCTAGTCCAGTTCAAGTGTGAATTAACATAGAAAACACAAGAGGACCTCAGCATACTTGAATCAATGGAATTGATTCAGGGTATGCTATCAATCAGCACAAGAACAAGCAATTATACGACAATCTATCGTCACATCAGCAAACATACAAGTACAATATTTGCTGTCCATGCAATAAGCCACAGTATGCAAGAATCCAAATTAGCAACACATTCTCTTAAGATCAAAACATATCTTAACATGTTTTCTTTCCTTTCAAGAGCTATAACAGTATGTAAAACATTCACCAAGTTAGCATACAAAATCAGAGTGTTACATGGTAAGGGACATGAGTGGTTCTAATACCCATTTAGTAAGTATGGCTATAGAGGAGGGAGAATTTGTGTCACTTAAGTTTCAAACTTGATGATTAGACAAGCTCAACCCCATGCCCCCTCTTCATGATGCTTACACCCTTGGAAAATTTCACACCCCTGATGTCCCTTTTTACCTTACTAAATGTGGTAAGGTAAATTGGGACATCTGAGATTCATTTTTTTGACCCACTCTCTTATGTTATTTAATTCGGGTTAAGAAAATCAAGTCACATGTGGTTTAAGGGGTGAGTTATCTAGGTCAGTAAGGGAGATGAGTTTAAAACATATACTTAGAAAATTTTAATGATATTTTTCATATTTTATTTCCCTCCATTGTTGTTTTTATGTTGCTATACTACCAAAATTTTCAAAAAATCTCCATTGAAAAGCAAACTTTTTCTCATATCTCATTGGTCCTTGATTCGTTTTCCTTAAAACTTGGTCTGTAGCTTGCATTCATGAACACTGTTATGATGAAAAAACCTAATTTTACATTAATGCCCTAAATTTTTAACATCATATCCTTGAAAATTACAGAAATGTTTTTATCCTTTTCATACCCCAAGATTTTCGGTGATTGAAAACTCTTGAAAATTGGAGCATGAAAACACATTGAAAAACCTAATCCAAAAAAGCAATTTTCAGCTCAATCGAACACCAAAAAGGAAAACTTATATTTTTAGTAAGTTGACAACAGAGCCATACTAAAAATAGTATTTATTGAAGATACATAAATAACAAGTTTGAAACCTTTGTGCAATTTCCTAAGTTTGGAACTCAGTAGACTGTAAAAATTTGAAAATTGGGAAAGTTTTCTAAAAATAGAAACTGAGGGTGAGGTGTGACTTAAAAAAATAGTAAGTAAAAAAATAAAATTCAAATTTAAAACACAACTTCATCTGTCTATTTTGATCCTGAATGTGGATTGGTGCAATCATCTTCTCTTTCCTAATTTCATAGATGATCAAGAAACACGTGACATCAAAGAAAGCAATCATGGTTGATGAAGATATAGGTTCATCTCATTCAGGAAAGAGAAATAAAATGGATTGTGGTGATGTTGAAGTATCTCCTTTTGTAAAGGTTTATAAGAGTTCTAAGGTTTAAGAACATCCTCTAGAACAACTTGAAGTAGGTGATATTGATCTTTTGCAGTTTCCTAGCCATCTAATACATCCAGGTGTTCCTATTGAAGCACTTCAATCAGCCCATATCAGTCATGCTTTGGTCTCCCACTAAGCATCTAAGATGCCTAGTTTTAATTCCACACCTGTTGAGCCTTTTTCATGGGTAAATGAATTACTTGGAGAATAATCACAGACAATGCAACAAGTAGTGACACCTAGATTGGATGCCATCTTGAAATACATAAGCACCAAGAAGGGAAAGAGAGAACAGGAAACTTCCCGTTTCTACACCGAGGTAGCCGGAGGTCAATATGTGGATGTGCTACATACGAAGGTAAATAATCTCATAGGAGAAGTGACACTTGATAATTATGTAATGATGAAGGTCTCTTTAGGTCAAGCTACACATGAAGGTGATGCTCACTTGTTCAAGTAGTCTTCAACTTAGATCCTTGTACGAAACGAAGAATATAAACAAACAAGTAAGCAATTCAAGAAACATATAAAAAATCTCAATACTTACATCTAACCTTTCTTGGAGATTGATTCAACACCTTCATTTGATGTGGAATAAATTCCTCCAATTATTAGCTTTGACCCTAAAGTGATTAAGAAAGCACAAACATATATGATGTAGGGGAAGGATAATGAGGGATTGATTGAGAAGATCATCGAGAAAGGTAAGACATTTTTTCTAGAAGTCCTTTCTCTAATCAAATATATTCTTTACACTTTTTCCAAAGTAAAGAAACCAAGGGAGGAGATCGAAAATAAATATTCACTTGTGTGAAGTGCTCCCACTTGTGTCTGAGATGAGCTCCCTTGACTCTTTGTAGGAAAAATAATTTTTCACAAGCGAAAATTATTGGATTCACCAACGATTTGGAAATAGGTCCCTTTGTTTTAATGAGGAAGCTCTATTTATTGAAAAAACATAAATTATGTACACTATTCTATCAATAGGGGTGGTATTTCAATTAGGGATAACACATGGGTACTTCCCTACACCTGTGGAAAAGTTCTTGTAGAAAATACAAGGGAGGGAAAATATTTAAGGAGATGCGTGAAGAGGATAACGAAAAGGGGGTTTTACACAATAAATAGTATAACAATGTTTATTGTTTCAAAACTAGAACATTATCTATGATTTCAATGAGAAGACACCATGATAATCAACAAGGGAAAAAACACACAAATCACAAAGTCTCAACGAATAATATTCAACAAGTACATGCTCATGGAGTATAGTTGAGATGGAGAGGAAACATAAGCAAAAGGATTAGAGGAAATTTGATCACTTGTTCCTAGAGAGAGTATGAGAGCTAGTAAATAATAATAATAATCCCCTTACAATGAAGAGGTCATCTCCTTTTATAGCTTTTCAATGCAACTCTTCTTGTACCCCCCACATGACCTTTCATGTCTTTATTTCACTTGCGAATCTTCATTTTCCATGGAAGTGAGATAATAAGTCCCCTTTATATAAATCAAAAGGGACTTTTATATTTCAACATTAGAGTCACTTATGTGAATAAGACAAAATAAAATGATTTCTTACATTGAAAAATTATAAATGAGGGAGAGAAGAGGAGATATAATGAGGAGAGGAAAGAAGAAATTCTCCAAAGCATGGATGAAAACACCTCTTCCTTAAATGAATATCAACTCTGAAGATGTTGAAGATGATAACTTGATCCATGATGACCCTCTACTGTGATGCACCGATGAAGACCTTTGAACACTTTTCCCCTTTTGAAGACTCTTGAAACGACGAACCTATACAACACTGATTGAACACACCGAGAAGAGGAGTATGAGCACTTGAGAGGTATACCACTGAGAAAATTGGAAGATTACTTCCCTATTGATAAAATTCTTTTGATCATTGATACACTACCACATTTTTGTGATCAATAATTTACATGGGAGACATTGGTGCATTTTTATCACAAAGGCACAATCAATATTCTATCACTGCAGGAGCACTAATGATGAATGATACATGAGAAAAAATCCTTCTAATTATAGAGTAAGGAAATAAGAATGAAAGAAAAAATAATTCCATCTACCAAATGATCATGCATTCCATGTGAAATGAATTGAAATTACCTTTGGGACAAAATTGACATTTTCTCATCTTGACACTTCATGCTCGCCGCATCGGGGCATGCGAGAATTTTCTTAAAATTTAATTAGAAGACTTTTGTGAGTTTCAAAAATGTTGTAGGATGAGTTAAGGAATAACATGTGATAATTTTATCTCATTTCACCAATTTAGTATTTTTATAATATTCATCATTATTATCCCATTTTATCTTTCAAATTTTGAGTGTCTTGATCATGAGAGGATGTAATGAGGTACTTGAAATGTCACATTTTTCTCAAACTTAATATTTTTAGTAATTATTCCCATGAATTATTAATAAAAATATATAGTATGGCCTTACTCGATGCCGGATTCAAACAAAACCACTTGTAGAAGATTTTGTTTTTCACTTCAAAGCCTTTGTTCTAATTTTTTAAGGGATTTCAATACGATGAAGTTGCATAAATATTAAAAATGGGTATTTTTGGCTACAAATTTCAATGATTATGTAGAAAATAGTACAGAGTGTCATTAATATAGGCACTTAAAACAACTCCTCTTAAATATATTTTTGTAAGGAACCTTCAGTTCAAATCTCATGGAAAACAGAGGCATGAGTTTGTGAGATATGAGAAAAAGTGTGTTCTTGAGCATTAGGTTTTTATGGTGAAATTTTGGCACGGCCTAGTTAAAAGAGTAATGGATGGAGGAGATATTTTTAAAAAATGGGATAATTTATTTGCTAAGTATGACTTAAATATTTGTAAGGTAACTCGAAGTTAGGTAAACTCGCCCCTTGACTCCCCTTTAGCACTTCTTGCTTAACCCAGGTTTAGGGTTAGTTTGGCGTTATTAAATGGTTTTGGGACCCTTTCATGTCCCTTACCAAATTTGGTAAGGGGACATGAGGTGCAGATGCACATCAACATGGAGAAAATTCACCAAGTTGGTATCCATCATGAGGAGGGGGACAAGCATGAAGAGTGAGGTAATAAGAAAAATGCCCAAGGGAGCAAGTGTGAAGTTATGAGAGATTAGAGAGGGGGAGCTTCCATGGTGTACACTTTTTTTTGCACCTAATGCATTTTTAATCTAGGTGCAAAGGTGCAACAGGTGTGGTAAAATGTGCTAAGGTTGAGGTTCATCATGGAGGGGCGACAGTTTGAAGGTGTGAGTGGAGAACACTCACCTAACACATGAGGTTGGTCACATAAGTGAAGAAAACACTTCCCTCCCTTGGTGGTGCACTTTTTTGCACCTCATGCAATTTTTCACTAGGTGCACTCTGGGTCATGCTCGACAAGGAGAGGGGGCCAAAATGCTTGTAAGTGCATAACACTCACCTAACCATCAAAAGACTTCTTAAGTGACGAAAGTTCCAAAACACATCCTCTCTCATTGGTGGTGCAAATTTTTACACCTCATACATCTTTGAAAAAATTTAAAAGGTGAAAAATTGTATCATATGTGAAAAAATGTTCCATTAACACTTTTGGAAACCTTTCCTACACCAGCAACTACTATATATAGACACCAGAGAGTGAGGTTTTTCCCTAGGAGCTTCCTTGAGAGTTACCTAGGAAAACCTTATATGATTTCGACTCCAAAAGGTTTGCTAAGATCATTACCATCAATTTAAGGATCCAATTCTGCTTGAAACTTGAAATTTACCCCCTTTTAATTTTTCTCAAACCTATGCCCCGGTGAAAGGGACTTCCAACAATAAATTATGATGATGAAAATGAAAACCAAAACATTTTAAGTGAATACGGAATTGAATAGGTCACCTTGGGATTTGAATCAAGCCTCAAATCTCCATATAACTCTTAAAATATTCATTTGAATTTTCATCGAGATCAGGGATCTTTATTTGCATTTTGGGGCCAATATCTCAAAATATGGATATTAGAATCTCCTGAAACATTTGACAATGTGAATTAGGATTTCTTAGATTTCCCTTGAGTATTTGGTCACTTCACAAAATACCCTGAGGCTCCCGCAACATCCAGAACAAGATGACTAGAGTTTTTACTACTTTCATTTCCATGCAACGTGTTATAAGTAGCTTGGTGTTTCATATCTTGTTCCTAAACTTGATTTGCCTTGTATAAATTTCATAAACTACCTTTTATTATCTCATATCTCTATAACACACTACTTGGATACATTGGATA
This sequence comes from Taxus chinensis, assembly GCA_019776745.2. NCBI lineage: Eukaryota > Viridiplantae > Streptophyta > Pinopsida > Cupressales > Taxaceae > Taxus > Taxus chinensis. The sequence goes on along the minus strand of CM034152.1, from coordinate 589,298,354 downwards.
TTTTACTTACATTCCCGGGGATGCTTACCAGGTGCAAAAATCTTGGAAAATATGCCTTTTTGGGGCTCTGGGAGTAGTTTCTTCAAAGTGGATCCAAATGAATCCATGAATTTCTTCCCACAAAATTACCTCCACATGAAACACTCTTTAAAAATATAACTAACACATCCCTCTCGGCCATGATGGGGTTTACATAGTCATAAATTGACTAGAAGATAGGTTTACATTACTCAATTCAAGGATTTTTGAGTGTGGGCTTAATTTTTATGTCAATTTTTTTCAATTTTTCATGCTATACATTTAGAATGAAAACAATCTCACACTCTTATGAGAAAAATGTGTTCACATAAGCTACCAAATTTTTTTACCTAGTTTGGGTCTGCATCATGGATGTCAGATACAGTATGCTCGAAGATGCAATCTTTGAACTTGACTCTAGTGGGGAAAATGCTTTCAATATTTTGAATGCGTTCTGTAACTATGTTCAAATCCTTGAGTTCCCCCACTCATTGAGAATTCATCATCACAAGAATTCATTTTTTCCCTATAAGAGTTGGTTAATAAAGAGGTAGGTGATCGTCTTTCCTTCTAGGAAGATACCTTAGAGTCCTTTGCCAACATCAGAGAATCTATTTCTAGCATTATAAGAGATCACAAATAATGGTCTAATTAGTGTAAGGATATCAATGATGTTTCAAAGACATGGATCAAGGAGTTTAGGTGAGCTTACATTCCTCAAGAATACAAGGTGGAACCTGCGGTATCTCAGTTCAGTAAAGAATTCAAAGTACAAGAGATAATTCTGGAAAAACTCTCTTAGGGTTCATGAATAAGCAAGTTCTTCATCATATAGAGTTTCATCTTCATCGGAGCAGTCAACTCCCTTCTTCTCCTCTCTTCATCCTCTTTCCTCTTCTCTCCCCCTTTTTAATTCTTCATTGCATGCAATCATATTATTTTTTCTTATTCACTTAAGTGACTCTCTAATGTTGCATTCTAAAAGTCTAATTTGATTTATAAAAAAGGGAATTATTTACTCACTTCCTAGGAAGATGTAAAGTCACAAGTGGAATAAGAACTTGAAAAGTCATGTGGGGGTAGATGAGAAGACAATATGCAATACTATAAATTAGAATGTCTTCTCCTTTCTAAAGGAGCTTGAATGTTGGTTTTTCTATCAAAATTGTGGATTGTAGTATGTTTTTGAGATTTGTATCACCACTACACAAGAAATCTGAGATGCATTTTCTTCCATTTACTTTTCTTATTTTTCCCTCTATTCTCTCTTTATTATGAAAATTTGCAAGCATTAGTAATCTTGATTATCCAAGAAGGAATTTTTTTTCCTTAATTGATGAATTTAAATAACCATGTGTCTATAGTTTGTAAGTCTTACTAATTATTTGCATTATTTCTTTACTCTAATTAAATGTGGACATACTTTGGTTATTGTGTGTGAACTCTATTAGTTCCTACTCACAAGAATAACTCACTCTTTCCTAATTTCTATCCTTTATCCCTCATCATTGAAAATTCATCCCTTATACCCTGTACAAGATCTTTTCCATAGGTTTAGTGAAGTGTTCATGTATGATCCCCGACATATTTGACCACCCCACAAAATTAAGATAGTTTACATTCAATAATAAGAGCCTCCCCATACCCAAGAAGGAGGGGATTAGCCCTGTTACCATTAGTGGAAACACATAATTTACAACACGACAAATTATTTCACTGCCTGTTTTTAGAGACTCCTCTTGTGAGAGATCTACCCTTTTACACCCATAAAGATATCTGGAAAAAAAATTACATATTCTAAAAACAAAAAATCATGAGGTTTTAAAGAAAATTCAAATTTTTAAGTTGACTCCATCAAGGAATGAATCCATGTCACATTTTTTTCTTGCATCACAATGACAAAGTTTCAAGATTGGTGTTCGACAATAATGAGTGAAAAAAAAATGAAGAAGAAGATCACCACCATGATTTGAATTTTTTTGACCAGCCATCATTTTGAATGATCTCTTGCAAAAGTAAAGATTATGTTATGGAAAAGGGGTCTATTGCGTTAAACAAAAAATTGTAATTAACTAAGGGAAAGAAGGCTGATATTTTTTCTGTATTTGTCATGAAAAGAATGTCTAGAATGGAGAAAATTGTTATTTGTGAAGATCCTATCATCAAGTCTTGGTGGCTCCAATTTAAACATATTTCCATTAGAGGAAAGAAAATGGGAATTACACCTATTGATGATCAAGAATATAAGAACTTAATGAGGAAGATTCATAAGAGATACGAAATAATGTATGAAGGGCATGATGGTGAATAGTTTACTAAAAGTAATATTGTCAAATTCACGTAGATGACTAAAAAACTAAGATAATTGTCTTTCATATCCCTTCCTCTAGGGGTAAGTGCACCAAGTTGGGGGGCCAAAAGGGGGTCTTAAGTGGACACTTTTTTCTAAAAAATAACAAATATTAAAATTCTACGAGTTATTTGAAATAGTCACACTCAAAATTGGAAGATGTTAGAAAAACATGAATCGTAGCACTTTGAGTCTAGTTTCTAAGCTACTAATTTTCTTGGAAATGGTTAACTGTAAGCGGGTTGAATATCTAAAATACTAATACGTGCTCCTATTTTTGTTAAAAAACATAGTGGATAGTTGGTCATACTTCCCCCCATTTTTTTTAGCAATATTTAGTATTTTTGAAAACCCTTTGGTAGAAAGATAGATAGGAGCATCTAGTTTGTGATAGTATTTTTTAAATATTTTTTAGCGAGCATTTATTTTTTTATGATTTTTCAAGAACAAAGATTTTAAATTTTGAAAAATAAGAGAGAACCGATTGTGCCCCCTAACTACCTAAAAAATATTAATTGTTTTTTTTTGAATATGTGTAGAATTTGTCCTAGTTTATGACTGTATAACTTTTTTTAAAATTTGGACGATCAAATCGAACGATAAATGATGAATGAAAGACATGTATAAATTTTAAATAATAGCTATAAAAAGACATAGTTAGAAAATAATAAGTATGAAAACCTTATACTAGTCATAAAATTTGAAAAATCATATATTTAGAAAGAGGATAGTTTTTTTGACATCGTAGGAATTTTTTTAATAAATGTGGTAATATTTATTATGATATTTTTTAGTTGAGAAAGATGGATTTTAGCATTTTTGGTTGATAACACACTGTTTGTTGTGTTTTAGCAAGTCTATGCCTTAGGTTTGGGGATCCAAACCTGATCTAAGGAAACAAATTTGGGCTTTGGAAAATGCAGAAAGGAAACATGAGCACATTATAATGAGAGAGAATATATTTTTTTACACATTCCCCACAATCCAACATCAGCTTCCACCTCTTTCACATAATTTTTGTCCCCACTCTACCTTTTCTGCATGTTCCTGTACAATCCTGTACGAATTTTGAGTAGTTGAGGTTTTCCCGTAGCCCACTATCAATATTTGTTCTAATTATGGGGGATAAAAGATGACGTAAAGATAAGAAGAAGGTCAAGAACAAGACACCAGATAAATTAGAAGAGGATAGAATAAATAAAGTGAAGCAAATGTAAAAACTTCATTGAGGGTAAGGTACATCTATTATGTCAAATGCACCTAATGTTTTAGAAAATGATGATGAAATAAATAATGAAATTGAGGAAAATAATAATTTTACAATGATTATTGATAATGAAATGAATGATAATGTTCTTATGGGTAAAGAATCTGGTATGAATGATAATATTGGACCTTTACCTGAGATTCCAAATGTTAATCCTGAAATTTCCATGGAAACAATGAATGAAGAAATTAATCTTGCTAATGAATCTTTACCTATAAGAACACCTACTTCCATTTTGTATAGAAAACACATTAACTTAATTATGAAATTTATGAAAACATTATAAAACTAATGCCTAACAAAATTTTTGAAATAAATGTGAGAAGAAAAGTTATGGTAATTTGGGATAATTATTTTGAGTATTTAAATGATACAAAAAGATGTGAATTTTTTGTTACATTGATGAATTTAATCAAGATGATACCTATAATGAAGACCTTAGGGATAACAAAATCTAATGTTGATGATCAAAATGTAGCGATTGCTGAAAATATACATAAAGTCAACCATACTGCATGTGTCAACAAATGCTCCAAAGATAGTAATGCTACATGGCGTGTACTTACTAATTATATAGTAAGCGATATAATAATTAATAACTACTTGATTAGAAAAACGAGTAGATCCTTGAAGCTAAACAAAAAAACACTAATGAGAGTAATAGGGAGACGCAAAAGTATTGATTTAGCCAATAACATTAACTATTGGGATTTCACTATGATACTCCCATGGAAAGACAAGGATGCATCTATATACTAAAATAATTAATTATAAAGTTTTGGAATGAGAACACAAGGGTGTTACTGAATAGAAGAGATACAATAAAAAGAAGAATAGGTTCTCGTAATCGTGAATCGCATGCAAAACATTTCTTGGATATGAATCAAACACAAATTTTCTCTAAGTTTAAGAAATAAAATCTAGAAATTAACATTAGCCAAAGATTTTTTGAAATTAACAAACCCTTTAATTTTAAATCAATCACTCGCGTACCACTTGTTATAGGCATCATGTTAAATTTTTAATGTATTATGATATTTTTTGTCAAGTATGTTGTGTTTTTCAAACTAACATCATGTTTTAGGAGTGTGGATTAAATGTCCCACCAAAATTTGCAAGGGAATTTATTTCTACGATATTTTATGAAAGGTGAATTGGTCATTTTTTTATAACAAAACATGTCTAGATGGAATGTGAAATGTATGTGGTGGATTTCCGAAATAGAAAAGTTATAATCCACGAGGAGAGTACACATTCAATAGAAAAATAATTAGTTGGTTTTATAAAACATAAATCTATGGCATATAAATTAAAATATGGAAAATAATTTAAGATGTGTGAGCTTGTTACAAAACAATTACATGTATTTGAATATATGGTCAAATTCATAGAGAAATTATTTTATGAGTATGAAAGGCACATGCATAGAGCTCGATGACTGGATGAAAAATTCAAGTTAAGTAAGGAAACATTCCCACTTTGTATCATTGTTTCAGTAGTTGAATTCACATAGAATTACTCATTGTATCCATAATTAGAGGTTTAGTCACAATACTATAACTCAATGAAAGTTGTTATTTTCATGCATATAAAATTAATGTAGTCTCTGGAAAGCACTGAGAAACATACAAATTTATTAAGAGAGTATAATTTCTACATCAGTGATGATTAGACACATTCTACAAAATATGTGCCAAGGTGTTTCCAATTATTTTTATGTGAACTTGGCTGAGAGGAACATTGTTTTCAATTAACATTACATTTGATCAAACAACTACACATCACAATTCAAGAATACACGGATGTTTTATCAGCTAAGCATGATGCACATAAAAATAGGTGTACAACATATCTGGATTTTTATTGAGGAAGGATATGGGAAAGGAGAGAATGATGGTGCATGAACATGTGTGAAAAGAGCCCAGGCTTGCAAGATAAGAATTAAAGTTCAAATATGGTGCTAAATTTACAGGTGCATAAAGCATTATTGATTGGTGTAACAAGAAAATGGGCCATGAATCTCAAGAGAGTTTAATAATTTGTAGATATTTTTGGTTGATAGGGGAAGAACATTTGACAAGGTATGAAGACCTGTATGAAAGTTGCATGATCAAGTGATATGCAATCATTTTGTAGTTCAAATGCAATTTCTTATACTATTCATACTAGGTACATGGCATAATTTTGTATATCATGCATTGATTTTGTGTGGAATGAATGTGAGTCACAATAGTGGGTGGATTAATAGATGTATAGACCTCTAACTCCACTCGGCACATATCAATTTCTGTAAGTAGTACAGCTTACAATGTCTTCAGATCATATGATAACATCACCTGACTTTGACCAAGTCTTTGATTTAGTGCAACAAGGTACATACATGTCATGTTATAAATTTATAAATTATTAAATAATAATCTCTTAATGTATTTTAAAGTTGACTTGAGTTTTACTTTGTGATACAATGTATGTTTTTGAAGTTATTGAAACATAATTTAACTAAAAGGGAACAAACTACTTCTTGTCCCATTGTGTAGAAGAAAAAAAAATTTACTTCCATACCCATTGATGGTGAAAACCTTGAGTATTTTACTGGGTTAGTGGTAGTCACTGGAACTTGGCTTCAAAGATATCCTACCAAAAAAATCTAATACTAGGTTGTTTTAAGACTATGAAATACATAGAAAGATACTTCACTATTCACATTTGGTTCTTGGAAAGATTATTCAGTTGATCAAATATCGAGGTAGGCCATCAAACAAGAATCTGTGGAAGGTTCGTGAATCAAATCATGAATCAATTTTTGATATTGTCAAGAGTAGAGTTGATCCTTGCAGTTCATTGGATTAAATTTATAAAGGTGTGTTCACTTAAGATTAGATATACATGTACTGAAAGAGGGTTTGAAAACCCGGAAGCGAAGATCATGAGGGATGATGTGTACATCAATGGATGTGTGAACGACAGCATGAAGATATCTCAGGAGGAGTGAACATCAACCAAATGTGCGTGTAAATATTCGACAAACGGGCAGAACCTGGTTAAGCCATAAAAATCTCCTCTATCTCATAGATCAAAAGACGTGTACATATAGGAGGTGTTGAGTAACCCCCAATGCTGCAATCATGACAAATCGAGTGGAGAGGGGGAGTTACATTCCCAGAATAGAAGTGTAACTCCCAATGACACATATGACGCACTGACGTGCTGATGTAATGACGCGTAAGGGAATATCATAATGACCCCTAAATGACACATGGACCTATGATCTCACGTAAGTGAGATGACTTACCTAATGATGTGGAAAATAAAACACACCAACACCCCCCCTTCATCATAACTTAGGATGAGGCAGAAAGTCAAAAATGAGAAATGGGTCCTGACATAAGGCCTAATGAGGTACCCATGTACAAGAAAAACATCCCAAGCAGTGAAGGAAAACCCAGTGGGAAAAACATCCACCACTAGAGAAAAAAACACTCTCTAATCTAGGAAAGATGCCAAATATGGGTCCTGGCCATAGACGAGCCTGAAAGGGTACCCATGTATAAAGAGGAAATCTCTTGGAAAGAAGAAGAAGAGAGAAGAAGAGGGAGATGAGAGGAATGCAGAAGATGCCATGGACGGATCTGAACTCTGCAACTCTAAGAGGTTTCCCAAAAGAATGTCGATGATGAGATCCTCTGCCTCTGGACTGAAGAAGAGCCACCCATAATGAACTGTGTGTCTTCCCTTAGGAAGGATAGAAATGACATGTTGGAAGTCCGCCCACTCCGTAAAGGAAACCGAAGGCAACAACATGAAGAACTCTGAGTCTAGTGCACTGAAGTGTGACATAGGTCTAGCGAGTGAGTGCCAAGGAACCAAAGGTAATGTCACATGTGTAGAAATATCAGAGTGAAGAGGAACACCCATAGAAAGGATGTCCAAGTGATGTGAAGGGAACAAAACATCCTCCACAACATAAAAGGGATCCACAGCTAAGGGTGGATCAATGAAGGTCTCTGGAAAAGTGGAAGTGGTAAGAGTCCCAGAATGGGCACTCCCAACAACAAAGATAATTAACTCCTCTGAAACACCTGTAGATGGATGAGGGACCTGTAGATCATCACAAGTAGAATTTGTGAAAAGACGACTAAGGTTAGGCAGATACTCGTCCCAATGAGGGGGCTCAACAAACATAAGAGCAATGATAGATAGTTATGAGTCATCTAATGAAGGTAGAGGAGTGGAATGGGCCTCGCACACTGGAAGTGGAAAGGAGGTGGGTGTGATGACTATATGAGACTTAGAAGGGGACTGATCGATATCTGATGAGATGTGGGAAGTGTCAACACTCTCTAGAATAGTGATAGAAAGAGGAGAAGAGTCCTCTATAATGCTCTCGACATTAGAACTAGGTGCACAATCCTCGTCATCAGAAGTAGAACCAAACAATTCTATGTCAGTGGAACTGTCATCACATGAAGAAATGGAGGAGACAACTGAATCATTAGCAGCAACAATGATGACAGTATGTGAAGGGTCTCCATAGAGGGACTGAAGAATGCTCCAGACACGGTGAGGTGGATTTGAGTCTACCACGTGAAACTAGAGAGAACGAGAGACATGCATCATCATGTGAGAAAAGATGTGGTCATAAGTGTCGAGGAATTCCTCTAGATGATGATGATTAATGGGTGCAAGGAACTGGCCCAAGTAAAAAGGCTGAAAGACCCTCGTGGGTGAAGTAACGTTCCATGGAAGCATGCCAGGATGAATAGTTCTCTCTCCCGGTGAGAAGTGGCAGAGGCTGTAAAGTAATCCTATGATGCTCATGTCTGGAAAGAGAACTCTCCATGATGAAAAATTAAGATGCAAAAAAGCAAGATGTCAGACTCGGCCGATAATGCATCTGCGTGTGTAGGCCCAAGAGTACAGTCAACCCCCAAAAATGTGGCACTTTATAAAGTAGTGCATTTACAAAACTGACAATGCCATCATGTAGTGTTCGAGAAATCATGCAACTTTGACCAAGGAAGCACTCAAAAATGAGAAACGAATCAAAAGTTATGGCATAAATACAATTCCCACAACTGATGGAAAAAGTCAATAAATGCTACAAACTGATTAAAAAAGTGCACAAAACAAGTGCAAAGGGTATCATGTGACTACTCAATGGAAACGGAAAGGAATTTTAGTAGGGGTTTATTTTGACTGCGAGGGGGGATTAGCCTCCTACCAACCCTGGACCTCGCCTTCCGTCTTCGACAAGCGTAGGAAGGCCAAATTACAAGAAAAATACAACCAAAAACCCAATTTTTTAAAAAATTACAATGCCGAATGAATGAATGTTTTGTTTTAAGCCATAAAACATTAAAAAAAGGCTGATGGAGAGGAGGGGCCCACATTGGAAGAGAGTTGAGTGTGCTGGGTTGTTTGGAGCCCATGTGGAGCTGCTGGAGGAGAGCCCACGTGTTGGGATGTGCATGCAGGTCACACAGGGCACTGGAGGCCACATGTAGACCAAGTTTGAGTGTGTCAGGTGCTGCAGGGAAGTTGAGAAGATGCGTGGAGCTGGGAGGGAGGTGCTACAGGTTGCAGGAAGACCCCAAACGTAAAAAAAATGCCAAAAAAGCTCAAAAATGGCTGAGCACGTGAAGCCACGTGGAGAAGATTCCAAGGCAGGTTATCAACACCGAATTCAAAATGTTTTCCAATGCAAGGCTCCAAAAAATGTTTAGCAGAGTGAAACAACCATGCAGAGGCATGTCAAATGCAGGTTGTAACTTTTCCAATTCAAAAAAAATGCAGGTGAGTTGATGCCAGAATAAGAGGTTGTGGAGCCAAAACATTTTCCAACGTGTTCAACTGCAGAGTCCATGTGCCAAAAAAACACGCTGAACATGGGATATGCAGTCCAAGATGGGTCTATTTGAAATAAAAAAATAGTCTGAAAAAAGCATAGCTATGGAATCTAATAGAGGCACGGTAGGGTGGAATAGTCGAAAGGGTAGGTGCAGGGAGCACAATACCATGGCACACTTGAAACCAGGAACTAGGAACCAGAGCATTTGGATGGAAGCATGAACCAAAGCCTCACAACAATGGCAACAGATCTCACGGGAGCCAAAAAGATGAGCTGTTCATGAGATAAAAGCACGAGTTGATCCAAAGCAGAGCCACAGCGAGTAAAAACATCCATGCAGTGCAAAGATCTCGTTAACCAGCGATTAGTAGAGTCGAGGGAGCAATGCAACAAATATGAGCTATGGATGCTAAAGCAACGATCAATGCAGGAGCTGTAAGTTCAAAAAATGACCCACGAGCATAGTAATGCAAAAAAACATGAGCTGGAGAAAGCATGAGTTATGTATAATGTGGAAGGGTTGACACATTAGGTATAACGAGTTGAGGCTGAGATGGGCTTAAAGAAAACTCTAAAAACCCTTAAAAATTGCACTATAGACTCAGATATGAACCTCGACCTGCAACAATGGCTACAAGAGCTGCATGTAAACCTCGGAGAAGCCTAAAAATCTGCAAACACAAATAGGACCAAATGAACCACAAGCGAACCCAAACAGAGGTATAAACGCCCCTAAATCAGTGCAAGTAGAGCACGACGGAATATCCATTACGAAACACGCTGAAAGAGATTTGAATTACGAAGCTGGAAAATGCATGAAAAACACCGAGGAGTGCACGGATCCACAAGATCCACTCTGATACCATGAAAAAGGGTTTGAGAACCCAGAAGCAAGGATCACGAGGGACGACGTACACATCAACGGATGTGCAAACGACAACGTGAAGAGATCTCGGGAGGAGTGAGCACCAACTGAATGTGCGTGCAAATATTCGACAAACAAGTAGAACCTGGTTAAGCAATAAAACTCTCCTCTATCTCATAGATCAAAAGACGTGTACATATAGGAGGTGCTAAGTAACCCCCAGTGCTGCAATCATGACAACTCGAGTGGAGAGGGGGAGTTACATTCCTAGAATAGAAGTGTAAATCCCAATGACACATATGATGCACTAGCGCACTAACATGCTGACGTACTGACACGTAAGGGAATCTCATAATGACCCCTAAATGACACATGGACCTATGATCTCACCTAAGTGAGATGACTTACCTAATGATGTGGAAAATAACACACACTAACATGTACATGAATATAATTTGAATATTTACTTTAATATATATTTTTAAATTTTTTAGGTTTTAAAATTATTTTTTAATTTCTTACTAACATGTTTACGTAGGTTAGTGGTGCCAAAAACTCTTTCACCTTCACGTGGTTAGCATTGTTAGTGGAGAATTTATTTTTCTCAAAGCTAAGGAAAATACAATATTGGAAACAAACAAGTAGTAGAAATTATCATTGGAAACAAAGAAGAATTATCACATAACCATTGGGAACCAAAATGAAGCCTTCCAAATCATTTATTTGTCCACCCCAACATGTGTGCGCAGTTGGTTTAGTGCCACGAGCTTCTGTTGGTAAAATATAGCATTGGATAACCTTACACTGACTCAAACTAGACTATTAAGCACTTTTGCAAACAATAGGATAACGAGAGGACCTAAATGAGATGGATAAAACCATAATAGGATTCTACAGAGGTTCCCAATGCATAGGTGTAGGATCTGATGAGACCTTTCAATGTGCCATGGTGGACGAAAAATCACCCAAAAAACTTATATCATTTTTTGCTCTTAGGGATCTTAAGGGACTACATCTAGACAAAGTATCCCGGAAGCACCAACACCATTGGGAACAAAAATTAATCTTTCCCAAGCATTTTTCAGGCCACCCTGATGCGTGTGTGTAGCCGATTCGATGCCACAAGATTCCATTTGTAAAACATAGCATTGGATAGCCTTACACTGATTCAAACTAGACTATTCAATGCTTTTGCAAATAATATGACAATGAGAGGAACGAATTGAGATGGACTAAATTGTGATAGGATTTCGTAGAGAGTTCCAATACAAAGGTGTAGAATCTAGGGAGACCTATCAAGGAACCATGGAGATTGAGAAATTATCCACCAAACTTATAACATTTTTTACTCTCATGGATCTTAAGGAATATTCTCAGACGAAGTAGCCCAGAAGCACTAACACCATTTGGGAACCAAAAATAATCCTTCCCAAACATTTAACAGGCCACCCCAATACATATGCACAGTCATTTCAGTGCCATGAGCTTCTGTTTGTAAAATATAGCATTGAACAACCTAACACTGACTCAAACTGGACTATTCGACACTTTTGCAAATAATTGGACAAAAAGAGGAAAAAATTGAGATGGAGAAAACCATGATAGGATTTCATAGAGGTCCCAAACCACAAGTTTAGGATCTAACAAGACCTTTGAAGGTACCATGGATGTTAAGAAATCATCCAGAAAAATTAACATTTTTTGCTCTCAGGGATCGTAAGGGACTACGCCCGAATGAAGTAGCACAGAATCACAGACACCATTGGGCACCAAATAAAATCCTTCCCAAGAATTTATCAGGCCACCCCAATGTATTTACATAGTCGGTTCAATGCCATTAGACAACCTTACACTGATTCAAACTAGATTATTTGGCACTTTTGCAAACAATAGGATAACTAGAGGACCGAATTGAGATGGAGTAAACCGTGAAATTTTTTCATAGAGAGTCAAACCATGTAGGTGTAGGATCTGAAAATACATTTCAAGGTGTCATGAAGACTGAGAAATCACTCGGAAAACTTATAACATTTTTTTCTCTCAGGGCTCTTAAGGGACTACATCCGAACAAAGTATCTCGTAAGCACTGACACCGATGGGTACCAAAATGAATCCTTCCCAAGAATTCAATGAGCCACCCCAATGTGTGTGTATATTCAGTTTTGTGCCATGAGCTTATATTTGTAAAATATAGCATTGGACAACCTTACACTGACTCAAATTAGACTATTTGACACTTTTGCAAACAATAGGATAACGAGAGGACCAAATTGAAATAGAGAAAACCATGATAGGATTTCATAGAGGGTCCCAATGTGTACATGTAGGATTTGAAAAGACCTTTCAAGGTGCCATGGAGACTGAAAAAATTATATCATTTTTTACTCTCAGGGCTCTTAAGGGAATCCCTTTATCCAAGGAGTTGTCATGTTGCTCTAATCTACAGTAGTGATTAAAAACTGAAAATTTCTCTTGATCTTCTGCACTACAAGGATTAGAAAACCTCATATATTTCCATTAGGTCTCATGAGTGAGTGTATCTTTTGGAATATCAATATCAAGACCATATTTCCTAGTCTCGTGACTAGAACGATCATTGAGTCTTCTTGTACAATTACCATGTTTTTGAGAGGTGGGAAAAATAATTAAATGGATATGAAATCTACCTTGTGTCTTACAATGCATATTACACATCTCCACCAAACCTGTTTCTCCCCACATATTCTTACTCTCTTGAATGTTAATTTATTCACACTCTAAAACAAATTTCACATTTCCCATATTTCATAGTAGTGTATAGTATCTATCTTCTTGGTGTGCAAATGTGGACCTTCATGATTCATTTTGAAAGGTGGGATGAGAACACAATAATAGCTTCATAATCCATTTTGTTCTGATGGATATTCATATTCAAAATAACCTCTTCTTCCTTGAAAGTGTCTTGTTTGTCTCACTAACTTGGTAAGGATTTTAGATACTCCAGAAACTTCACATTTCTAATGACATATATGTTCATTGCAAAAAATATGTTTAGAATTGGAGTCCAAACTATTGAAGTGATCCTTTATGTTCATAATCCAAGTTTAACAAGTGTTTACTGAGATAGATAGAGGATTGTATTTTATTGAAGAGAAAATATTCAAAGGATATCAAGAACGTTTGAGGTAATTATTTGGGATCATCATAATTGGCCAAGTAAAGAAGTTATTCAATTAAATTTGGACATATATCTGAGCCTTTGTACAAGTTATTTATGAGATCAAGTCTTAGGTGATCTTCAATACTAATAGAAAAATTTTGAACTGTAAATTGCCTAGTAGAAAATTTCAATAAGCATCATGTCCTAGAAACTATTAAGGAACACCATTGATTCCTTGCATCCTTAAGGATGATTAGAAGGTGATTTTGAATAATATGAATATAAGAACCAACCATTGGAATAAAATCTTTAGTTATCATTGGAAGGTTAGAGTCATCCTAATTAAATAGGTCCTTCAAGAGCTCCCTATATACATATTTTTATGGCCACCATCATAACACAAAAATTAATCTCAAAGGAAATAGATGAAACACAAAGAATATAATATTTATATATCATAGATGTAATGTAAAATCTTAATTATATTGAATGTTTTGAACATTCAATGTAAAATCTTAAAATCTTAATTATTCTTGCAACATAGCTCTTTGTCTCTCTTTTTTCTCTCTCCCACACAATTTCTCTCTATGTATTTCTCTCATTATCTCACTCTTCCATGATCTCTCTCATGCACTTTCTTTGTCTCTAACTCTCTCAATCTCTCTCACTCTCACTCTCTTTCTCTCACACTCTAACTCTCTCTTTCTCTATCTCTTGCACTCACATTCTCTCTCTCTCTCTCTCTCTCTCTCTCTCTCTCTCACACTCTCTATCTCTCTCTCTCTCTCTCTCTCACACTCTCACACACACACACACACACACACACACTTTACATTTCTATGTATATCCCTCTTGCATTCCCTGCCTCCCTCTCTCTCTATCTTTCTCTATGTAGTTAAAATTTAATTATTAGAATTAATGTAATATTGTGTTGTCTCGTTACATGTGTTTCATTTGAATTATTGAGATTCCTAGAAGTTGATAGCATTGACATTGACATTATATTATTATAATTTATAGCATTGCATGATTATAGTAGCATGGAAAAAATTGTAAATTAGTTATATACATATTTTAATTCCCATGTTTAAAAAATTAATAAATTAACACTAATAATACATATTAACATAACATACATATGTTGTCATATTAATCCACTTAGATACAAGTTTTAAAACAATTTTTTTTCTCATATATTATATTGATTAAAAAATCCTTAATAACATACTAAATTTGATCAAAATCAATGTATTAACAAATCCATGTAGGAATATACAATGGTATACATTGAAAAAATATAAATCTACGCCAATATGGCATGAAGGAAGACAAAAAAATCCGTATACATATAAACTATGGGGTATCATAAAATAATCTAGTTCTCTTTAGTTTCTGCGAAGATGACTCAGGCACATAAATGAAATGTCCCTTACTCTGATCAGATAGCCTACACTCAAAGGATGCTTGTAGCTCCATCTATTAATACAAATAAACAACATACCCATTAGTATACAATTAGTGACATATATAAATTGACACTACTTAAAAATAAATAATTACTACAATATGATGATCACTAGAAATCATCATGTGCCTCTCAAGATCATCAAAATCAATACGAGGTACACAAAATGGAGTAGTTAACTCCTCCTGTGGCAACTATGATGATGAAAATTAGAATAAGCATGAATCTGATTTAATTATACTACATGATGTTATTTAATACAATCAATTCATTATGAAAATAACTTTAATAGCACATATACCAATGTAAGAGGCGTGGTAGAAGCTATGCCCATAATAACTCCAATATCTAATGATCATTGAATCTCAACATGATATTGTAATGATGTCATCAACTAAAATAATAATAAAATCACATTAGTAAATTCATATGTTAACTATAGTTCATTCTCTTCATGTATATGATGAATAACAATAATAAAACTCATATTGACATTCACCCTTGAAGAAGGGGAATGTGACACTAGATGTATAGTTTGACCCTATAATTTTATAAAAACACACACGACTCATTAATTTGCATTCATAATTTATTAAAATTGTTAATTATAATATTTTTTACAATATATATATATATATATATATATATAATTGTAACCGATTTCATGTAAAATTACTTGTTGGTCAATACCAAATGCCAAATCCAGTAGAGCATCTATGATGATGATATTCTCCAACAATGAATCATGATGTGCCTCCTCCAATTGGGTGAAATGCTTAGCATGTGGAGCTGCCTTGCAAGGTTGTGGAGATGCCTCACGAGACTGTGTATCTTCCTCGCAAGGTTGTGGAGTTTTCTCACTAGGTTGTGGGTATGCCATGTCAACCACGTAGGTTCCTATACTCCCACACACATGACACTCTATAGTACATGAGGTATACTTCCTAGAAGCACCATACTCATCACCCTGGGAGAGATGAGTGCCATGCTGAAGTAATGAATGTGTCAATGACTTGATAGAATCAAGGGGCTGAACCTCCACTGATTCCTTCACAACATAAGGGACTGAAACATGATGAATAAGTGGGTGAGAAATAGTTCTAGTCGTCTAGTTCTATAAATTTTGTGCCCCTACTTTGTCCCATGGAATTCCTTTTCCTTTGCCCTAAAAAATATCAAATGCCATAATAGTCAGGTATTTCATTGAGGACAAACTCATAATACATTTTCCTCAAGAAATATTGTGGCACCTCAAAATTGTTACAAGGTGGTTGGTCAAAAACCATCCACCACCTATCCCAAAAGTTATTTTTTATTCCCTCATGATTACACCAGTGGATGGGGAATCAATTGTAATCTAATCATAATGGTGAATTAATTTTAGGATCTGTAAACAATGCACATAATTTATCTTTTTTTATTTTTCTCTTCTTTACTGCATCATAAGACAACTTATCTGCATAAAAATTGTGGTAGTTGGTTTTAAAACTCTCCCATATGTTTATTTTTCCAACCACATTATAGATATTAGATAATAATGATCCTAATGATGTGGCTAGGTTTTGACAATGTGGATTTGTGGCATTAGGGTTTCTTAAGGATTTTATTAAACCCTCAATTTGTAATTTGATGTTTTCAATCTCCCCCAAAATTTGTTGTTGTTTTTTTGGATGAGGTCTTGTTATAGAAGGTGGGTGTTTCAAGGATGTTTTATTCTTCATCTTGGTCTACGACTAAATCAAGAGATTGAATTGAAGGTATAGAAACATCTGAAAATGAAAATAAATAAACAAATCAATAAACTATCCAAAAAATAAGATTAAAAACAAAATAAACCTAAAATCAACAATAACCGACCTTATAAGATTTCTTCCATCATCTTTTTGAGATGCCATGGGCTTTTGATGCCATAAATATATCCAAAAAATGTTTTGTGTTATTCCCACTTGTGTTTTCCTCTCCTTTAGTTTTTATTTTGTTTTGATAATGAACTGATTTTATGTTTCGACTATGTTTTATGACAGAAAAAATGTGGGTGCATTATGGCTCCATAAATAAGATCCATAATGTGATCATGTAATAAAAAATACTCGATTTTACCCTGTTGCGTTATAGCGTGACTGAGCCATAATGCGATCGTGTTATGTCCAAAATAGCCAAAAGTGGATTTTTGTCCTCTTTTTGGCCCCCAACTTGGTGCACTTACCCCTAGATTATTTCCTTACATATGGAGATGAAGAAGTAGAAATGTTGAAGAGAGAGTTTGTGTAGAGGATTTTGAGTGTGGAAGAGGGAAATTCTAATCCCAAAATGTACCATGAAATTTTGAATTATGCATTTGCAATCGAAAAAAGGAATGATCAACTAGAAGCACTTCATAGTAAGGAGGAAGAAAAGGTTCATCCTTCGGAAGAATATCCTGATGATTTCCCATATTATAAGTTATTTATCCCTAAAATATTCTTATGCACATCTAATGAATGATTTATTATTGAACCTTCTGATGAGATTCAAACCAACACCTTGGAGGATGATAAAGAAAAAATGATAGTTGAACCTCCATTCATCATTTCATTTTGGCTCAAGGAAAAACCCATTGGATAGATAATGGATACAAGAGATGAAGATTATTGTTCTATGAAATATGATACAATGCTTACTAAGGACTCCACCAACCATGAAGATGTTCAAGAAAAAAATATTCCTTCCCAGAATTATATTCTTAAGGAGGATGAATTTGAGGTAACCATAGATAGTCATATTTCTAATTTTGAATCTTGCACTTGATGCAAAAATTCACAATGATGAAATGGAGAAAAGAGAAGAATCCAATTTTTCTCTTGAAATAATTATGGATGAAAAAATGGAGCATGACCTCTCTGAGGAACTGATTTCACCATCCTCACCAAAGGAACATACTACTAATCACCACGATGAGTATGGAATTTTCCTATTTCTTTACAAAGAAGAAGAATCTATAAGAGGTGTTCAAGGTGGAAAAGATAATTTTTCCTCATGTTGTAACATTGTATTCTTCCTCATATCACAAAGATGATTCAATTCATCTTTAATTGAGAGGTGTAACCTTCCCAAGTAGTTTTTATCTCTTATCCTTATCTGATAACAATGAATAACCAAATATTCCCAGTCTTGCAAAAAGGTGATCCCCAGATGACAAGGAATGTAGATCAAGAGGACAAGGATTATTCAAATGAATTTTTGGACATGTTTAGATCATATTTCCATCCATCTCGTTAGGGCCCAATACAAATATTTTTCAAATGAAGATGATAATGAGTATGTGGAATAATTGACAGAGTAATCAATGTAAGAATTCTTGGGGATTTTGGAAGAAATCAAAGACCCTCAAATATGTCTTCAGATCTTGACCCGGGCCATGAAAATGCAAGATAACCATGAGTCAACTTTTATTTCTTTTTGTGATGCATCAATGTTCAAAAATGAGATGGAACAAATAGGTAAGCTCAATGTCCTCTTTGAAGCCCTGGTAGATGAGAGTGAATGTGAAGGTAATTCTTCCCTTTTTCCCATTTTTTAAAGAATATTATGAATGGAAAGGAAATGATATTCATGGGTCTTATTTCCTTTCTTCTTGTGATGCGTCAATGTTCGATAATGAGATGGAACAAATAAGTAAGCTCAATGTCCTCTTTGAATCCTTGGTAGATGAGAGTGAATGTGAAGGTAAGTCTCCCTCTTTCCCATTTTTTAAAGAATATTATGAATGGAAAGGAAAGGAGATTGTTGGATCTCTTATGGATATTTTCAGTCATGAAGACAACACCTTCGCCATGATGTTAAGGTCAATATTGTGGTCATATGTGTAGAAAATAATTGTTCCAAATAAAAAAGTGAAAATCTTGAACAAGCTTGTGAACGGGAAAAAGATAAAAAATTTCTCACCACTCCTATACTTCCCGATGATTGAAGGAATGATTTCATGTTGCAAACCTTCATTCAAGGATGGCGAATGCCTCCATGAAAAAAGTAGTGATTCCATTTTTGAGAACATGGAGGTATGGGCTCCTCATAGTTACAAAGCATCAAGTTGAGGCCACAAAATGTAAGACTTTTCAACATGTCACAAAGTGGTCATTGAATATAAGAGTGTTCTCTGTGCAATATAAGTAAAAATATGGAATATTGGTCTCTCTTCTTCTTATCAAACCAGGTAGAGCCATCGTGAAAGCATGACATGATAAGATAATTATATATGAGCTTCAGAGGTTTAAATTCAACCCATTGTTCCATGATACTATGTATTTCTCCAACCTGTTATCAGGTATATGTACATTTTTTCCCCGCCCCTATAACTTTCCCTCTCCTATAATATAGTTTCCCCTTTTTGTGTGTTAATTTTATTATTTTTTTCTTGTTTCCCTTTCTTCAGTGTGTGTTTGTTTTGTTGTGTTTGTGGTGAAGAAATGATTCTACAGCCCAATGGATAAGACACTAGACCACATAGTACCTTGAGATTTTAAAGTTCCTACTTGTCCTATCCTCATTATGTTCCATCCATAAAAATTCCTCAAGCTATATCTAGTTGTTGTTATGTAAAAATTTTAGTATGAAAAATTAAAAGAAAAATCCATGATAACCTAAGCCACATTTGAAAATCCCTCTCTCGATCAATGTAAACTTGTCCTTCAACCAAATCAGTCATTATGTTACCCTCATAATGGCCAAGAGGAATTTTATAATGTGATTTTAAAATGTCTTTCATGTGTAGGGGATGTTATTAAGTTGATTCATGAAGGTATCTGGATCTTATAGAAGACAAGTACTTCTAGAGGCTCAAAAAGGGCTATTTTAGCCTTGTTACACCTGGTGAGCACCCCTTGGAACATAAAGGGAAAATATAAAACCTAAAATAAGTGTGTGGTAGAGAAATTCAATCATCTGAGGTATTTTAGTAAATAGTTTCAAAAATATGGAATATGGGTCTCTCTTCTTCTTACACACACTAGTAGAAGCCATCGTGAAAGCATGACAATGATAAATAATTAATTGGAGCTTCAGAGGTTTAAATTCCACCCATTGTTCCATGATACTATGTTTTCTATTTCTTCCCAACCTGTTAGCGCCCGGGTATATGTCATTTTTTTTTCCCCGCCCCTATAACTTTCCCTCTCCTATAATATTTTCTCTCCTCTCCTCCTTCCCCTTTTTGTGTGTTAATTTTATTATTTTTTCTTGTTTCCCTTTCTTCAGTGTGTGTTTGTTTTGTTGTGTTTGTGGTGAAGAAATGATTCTACAGCCCAATGGATAAGACACTAGACCACATAGTACCTTGAGATTTTAAAGTTCCTACTTGTCCTATCCTCATTATGTTCCATCCATAAAAATTCCTCAAGCTATATCTAGTTGTTGTTATGTAAAAATTTTAGTATGAAAAATTAAAAGAAAAATCCATGATAACCTAAGCCACATTTGAAAATCCCTCTCTCGGTCAATGTAAACTTGTCCTTCAACCAAATCAGTCATTATGTTACCCTCATAATGGCCAAGAGGAATTTTATAATGTGATTTTAAAATGTCTTTCATGTGTAGGGGATGTTATTAAGTTGATTCATGAAGGTATCTGGATCTTATAGAAGACAAGTACTTCTAGAGGCTCAAAAAGGGCTATTTTAGCCTTGTTACACCTGGTGAGCACCCCTTGGAACATAAAGGGAAAATATAAAACCTAAAATAAGTGTGTGGTAGAGAAATTCAATGATCTGAGGTATTTTAGTAAATATTTTCAAGGAAAATCAGGTTTAGGAACATGTTATGTAACACCAGGCTAGTTCTAGCATGGTGTAAGGAAATAAAAGTAGTGAAAAAGCTAGTTGGCTTGATCCAGATGTATCAGAAGCCTCAAGATGATTTTGTAAGTAATAATATACTCATCATAAATTTATTAATTCCTAATTCACATTTCTAAAGGTTTCAAAATATTCTCAAGATCATATTTTCAGATATTGGACTAGTAGTGCAGATGAAGAGCTCTGATGCTGGTGAATACTTAAATGGATATTATGGGAGATCCAAGGAGATTTGTAACCTAACCAAAAATCCAAAAAAGATAAAATTAAACCCTCTACATGGTACATAGGATAATTTGGATGAAATTACATATTTCTCTGTAGTGGTAGTTGAACCTTTTTGGAATTACCCGTGGCCATATTTTAAAAGGGGCCTCAATTTCAAAAAGGAGGAAGAATAAAGATATTAAAATTATGTAAATGGTGTCCCTATGTGGTTTCCACTCAAAATAATATAATTATTTCTTATGTAACACCTAGGGAAGCTCTTGGGGTAAGAGGACACTTCAGTAGGCTATTTTTAGCAGTACAATGGTGAAGGCAAACTTCCAAAAGTGGTAATTTAAAAGTTGGAGACCTTGATGTAACTTTTTTACCTTTTAAAAAATTAAAAGTGGACATGGGGGACACAATAATGCACCAACATGGTAAGAAGTTAATGTTTTGGAGTTACATCACTTAAAACCTCACTTAAAGTGTTAAAATGGTGTTATCCACTCACATATTAAATTGGCCCCTTCCTCATGAATATTAGACCATAGGAGAACTTATGAGGGCATGATGTCCATTTTCCCCATTTCTAGAGGTACATGTGGGACATAAAATTGTGCCCCACATGGAGATGAATTCTTGCGTCACTTATAACACAACATGGAGTGTTAGGAGCATGTTTTCACCTCACTCTCAAATTTGGCCCCATTTCTCAAGATGAGGCTACCTCATGGCGCATTTTTAACCCCTTATTTCCATTTATCCAAATTTTACCTTATTGAATGTGGTAAAGTACATGAGGGGTTCCAACACCCATTTAGTGAGTGGATCCATGGAGGAGGGAGACTGGGTGTCACTTAAGTTGAAAACTTGATGGTTAGACAAACCCCATGTCCCATCTTCATGATGCTTACACCCTTGGCATATTTTCACACCCCTAATGTCCTTTGTTCCCTTAATAAATTTCGTAAGGGACATGGGGACATTTGAGACCCATTTATTAATGTTTAAGTCAGCCTCTCATGTCAGTTAACCCACGTTAAACAAGGGGTGAGCTAGCTAGGTTAGTAGGAGGAGATGAGTTTAAAAAAAAAGTATCCATTTTTAATTTCCATTTTTTATATTTTATTTCCATCCTTTAATTCTATTATGTTGTTTTATGCTACCAAAATTTCCAGAAAACCTCCATTGAAAACCACACTTTTACTCATATCTCCTTGATCATTTCTCTATTTTCCTTGAGATTTGGTTTGTAGCTTACATTCCTGAACACATTTTTGATGAAAAAATACTCATTTATATTTATTACCTACAATTTTTATAATATTTTCTTGAAAATATATGAAAAAATGTTTTGTTTTTATATCTCAAGAGTTCTGGCAATTGAACAATCATGAAAACACATTGAAAACCCTAATACAAGAAAACAATTTTATGCTCAATCAAACACCTAGAAGGCACACTTCTATTTTAGTAATTTGGAACCAGAGACATACTAAATATAGTAATTTTTGAAGATGAGGAAACAACAAGTTTTAAAACTTTTTGTAATTTCCTAAGTCCAGAACTCAACAAACTGCAAAAAATTGAAAATCGGGAAAGTTTTCTAAAAATAAAACTTGAGGGTGAGGTGTGGATTACTAAAAATAACAAGTATAAAAATCAAGTTCAAATTTCACACACACCTTCATCCTTCCATTTTGATCCTAAATTTGGAGTGGTGTAATCATATTTTCTTTCTTGATTTCATAAATGCTCAAGAAACATGTGACATCAAAGAAAGCAACCATGGTTGATGAAGATCCAGGTTCATATTATTCACAAAAGACAAATAAGGTGGATGGTGGTGATGTTGAATTATCTCCTTCTATGAAGGTATACAAGAGGTCTAAGGTTGAATAACATCCTCTAGAACAACTTTAACTAGGTGATTTTATTCTTCTGGATCTCCAAACCATCTAGTAGATCCAGGTGTTCTTGTTGAATCACTTGAATAAGCCCATCTAGGTCATGCTTTGGTCTCCCACCAAACACCTGAGATGCCTAGTTTCGTTTCCACACATGTTGATCCTTTTTCATGTGAAAATTACTTACTTGGATAATAATCAAAGAGAGTGCGAAAATCAGTGACACCTGGCTTCGAGGCCATCTCAAAATATATAAGGACCAAGAAGGGAAAGAGAGAACATGCAACTTCATTTTTCTACACCGAGTCATCTAGAGCTCAATATGTCAAGGTGGAACATACAAAGGCAAATAATCCCATAAGATAAGTGAAACCTGATGATTATGTAATTACGAAGGTCTTTTTGGGTCAATCTACGCATGAAGGTGATGCTCACTCATTCAAGGAGTATTAAACTAGAATCCTTGTACGAAACGAAGAATACAAATAAAAAATTGACCAACTAGAGAAACATGTAAAAAATATCAATAAATAAATCAAGGGAGGATATTGAAATATAAAATATTCACTTGGATGAAGTGCTCCAACTTGTTTCCAAGATAAGCTCCCTTGACTCTCAAACCCACATAAGAAAAAATTTGTTCACATCAGCTATCGATAATTTGTCCCTAGTTTGGGTCTGCATAATGTATGCTAGATACATTATGATATAAGATGCAATCTCCAAAATTGAATCTAGTGGAAAAAATGATTTCAATATATTTAATGATGTCTGCAAATGTGTTTAAATCCTTGAGTTCCCCCCGCTCACTGAGAATTCATCATCATAAGTAATCATTGTTTCCCTCTATGATTTGGTCGCGAAAGAGGTAGGTGATCCTCTTTCCCTCAATGAAGATACCTTAAAGTCCCTTTCCAACATCAAAGGATCTATTTCCAACATTGAAAAATATCAAAAAGAATGGTCTAATCAATCCAAGGATATCAGTTATATTTCAAAGACATGGATC
Source organism: Taxus chinensis (assembly GCA_019776745.2). Classification (NCBI taxonomy): domain Eukaryota; kingdom Viridiplantae; phylum Streptophyta; class Pinopsida; order Cupressales; family Taxaceae; genus Taxus; species Taxus chinensis. The sequence goes on along the minus strand of CM034152.1, from coordinate 589,274,448 downwards.
ATGGTGTTGAGTTGCGTTTGCATTCCTGAAGAAGACAAGGTGGCACCTACGGTAGCTCAGTTTAGTAAATAATTCAAAGGACAAAAGATCCTTCTATAAACACTCTCTCATAGATCATGAATCAAAAATATATTCATCATACATGGTTTCATCTTCATCGGAATAGTCAACTCCCTTATTCTCCTCTCTTCATGCTCTCTCCTCTTCTCTCCCCCTTTCTAATTCATCATTGTATGCAATCATAGTATTTTGTCTTATTCACTTAAGTGAATCTCTAATGTCGCATTGTAAAAGTACCTTTTGATTTATAAAAAGGAGACTTATTTATTCTCTTCCTAGGAAGATGTAAAGTCACAAGTGGAATAAGAACTTAAAAATTCATGTGGGAGGTAGATGAGAAGATAATCTATAATGCTATAAATTGGAATGGCTTCTCCATTCCAAAAGAGTTTGAATGTTAGTTTTTATGTAGAAATTGTGGATTGTACTTGGTTGTTGAGATTTGTATCACCATACACAAGAAATAAGAAATGCATTTTCTTCCATTTTCATTGCTTATATTTTCCTCTATTCTCTCTATTATGCAACTTTGCAAGCATTGGTAATCTTGAATAACCAAGAAGGAAATTTTTTTCCTTGATTGATGAATGTAAAGAATTGTGTGTTTGTAGTTTGTAAGTATTACTCAATATTTACATTATTTCTTTCCTCCAATTGAATGTGGACCTGATCTAGTTATTGTGTGTGAAATCTATTAGTGCTTACTCGAAACAATAACTCTCTCTTTCCTAATTTCTCTCCTTTATCCCTCATATCTTAAAATTGATCCCTTATACCCCATACAAGTATTTTTCCTTAGTTTCAATGAAGTTTTCCTATGTGATCCTCAACCTATTTGGCCACTCCATAGAATTAGGATAGTTTACATTCAATAATGGGAGCTTCCTCATACCCAAAAAGGAGCAGCTTAGCCCCATGATCATTGGTGGAAAAACATAGTTTACAACATGACAAATCATTTCACCAATAGGTCTTCAACATGATTTTCTTCACCTGAAACATTCAATATTTCAAAAGGAAATTAGCAAAAACATTATTTTCCCTTGTTTATCAATTATTATTGGATAAAATTCTTGCAAAAGGAGTAACCATATGATGATAATCCTCCCCATACTATTATCTTATTCATAAAATACCTTATTCTTGAATGATATGTGTATACAAATATTTTATATCTAGTAACAAAATGCGTAAATTTATAAAGATAATAAGTAAAATCCAACAACACTTTCTCATTTGTAGTGTAATTACTATCTGTAGGTGTCAATTTTTTTCTGACGAATTAAATTACATATATTTTTTATTCTTCATTATTTTGACCAAATATTTCCCCCATCGCAGTATTATATGCATCGGTTTTGATATGAAAAGGTTTCCCCCAATTGGGTCCTCTCAAAATTGGAGTACAAGTCAATTTATATTTTATGTCTTCAAAGGTTTTTTTGGCGTTGAGAGTTTCGTTTAAAAAGATAACCCTTTGTAGGTAAAGAGAACATAGGTGTAGAATTTTTTCTAAAATATTTGATAAACCTTTTCTAGTAACTTGCATGGCCTAGAAATATCTTAACATCATTCTGGTTTGCTTGTACAATCACATTAGTAATGATTTCTATTTTCTTAGGATCAACTTGAATAATTTTAGCAGAGATATGATGACCCAAAACAATCCCTTTATCAACTATAATTAAAAAAAAATCATTACTCAATGAGATTTTGTGTTTCTCACATATTGCTAAAAATTTGTTTAAATTACTCAAATATTATTGAAAAGTAGCCCCATGTACAGATAAATTATCCATGTATACCCCAATACATTCATTAATGAGATCTGAAAAATTATCCAAGACTCCCCTTTGAAAAGTAGTAGGTGTAATACATCAACCGAATGGTAAAAATGTGTATGAAAATTTTCCCCAAGGACATAGCTATAGAAATCTTATTATAGCCACTAAATCCATCTAAAAATGATAAATATTTCTTGCCTACCAACTTATCCAAAACTTGGTGTATAAATGGAAAAGGGAAATTTTATTTCTTTATAGCTTTGTTAAGTTCCCTATATTCTACAAACATTCTTCATTTACCATTCCTCTTAGCAAGTGGGGATACCCACTGACTATCAGATATAGAATAGATAAAGCCAACTTTTAAAAAATTCTCAATTTTATTTTTAACAATATATTTGAGTGTTAGATTAATCCTACATTATGGTTATTTGATTGGTTTGATATCTTTAATATAAATTTTGTGAGTACATATGCTACGGTTTATTCCTCTCAAATCATTATAATCATAGGATAATGTTGGGGAATTATCTCTCAATACATTAATAATTTCAACTTCTTGATCACCATTAGATTCACACCAATGTTCAATTCTTTCCCTTGCTGAATAGATATTTTTTTAATATCAGGTAGGTTTTATTGCTTATTTTCATTCACCAGAGAACTCAAAGGACAAAATGGGGTTGCAACACATGAAATATTGTTGCATTTTTTAGAATATGTGACTCTAGCTAATGGAAAATAAAAATCATTTGAAATTTTCTTCTCATGACAAGTATGTGGTTAAGAAGGATCATGATCATACAATTCAACATTACCTTCTTAAATAATCCTAGTATCTTTTTCAATATCCCAAATGGTTCTTTCTGTAGACACAACAGTTATTTTAAGAGCCAAAATGGTTCTTTCCATGACAATACTATACTTCTCATCAAATCTTATGTATGTTTATTCAATTTTATTCACATGTTTTTTATTGCAATCATTGATAAATAAGAAGGGAAAATAAAATCTCAATCTAGTCCATCAATCCACACATGTTCATAAGTTTCAAAGTATGGCTAAGTAGGAGGATACATATAAATGTTATTTTGTTTAGATCCATTTGAGACAATCATATTTTAACACCTGCATTCAATAAATGTAGCAACAATAGTAAGCCAAGGCCTTCCCAATATAATTTAATAGCCAAATTTCTCATTTTTGGTTTCTAATATCACGAAGTCCACTAGGTATAATCATGATTCAACTATAACCATTACATCTCCTATGACTCATTTTGGTACAAAAATGGATTGGTCTTCCATCTAGAGGAGATTTTTTATCAATTTTAATCCATGAAAAGATAGTAGACTCATTATATCTATTATCATTATGTTAATAGAAGCTCTAAGTTATGCCAAAACGTTAGATATAGTTTGACTAATTATGGTGATAGAAATGACTAGACTCCCTATATCCTCGTACTTAGGTAAGAGTAACTTCCCTAAAAATAGATTAACAAACTTTCCATCAACTTACATTTATTTGATTTCACTTAAAATAGGAATCTCAATATTCAATTTCCTTAATTACTTCATCAATGTAGATTCTTCCTTGAAATTTTTTCCTTCCATCTCTCAAGGAAGAGAGATGTGTGAACATTCTTGTCCTTATCTTTAGTGGTTTCCTCAGTTTGTTTTTGAAAAAAAATCATCATCCTCCATATTTCCTGTAGGTATGTTTATAATAACAATTGGAGGGTTATTCAATGTCTTTCCAGGTCTCAACTATAGGTTATTGATAGAATTTACCTACATTTTCCCCTCTTTTCCAGCTTCATTAGTTGAATTTGTTTGTTGATTTTTTGGATTTGGGACTGGTTGATCTAGTTTTGGGGTCTAAGTTACTTGTTCTCTATGTGGTTTTAATTGTGATGTTGGAATCAAAGCTTTATATAGAGGATATTTTCTTAGTTGGTTCAAGGTTTTTTGCTGAGACCATTTTTTATTTTGGACAAGGTTGTGGATTAACTTGTAGCATCTAGTTATGTTGATTGAATTGAGGCATACATGGTTTATGAAACTCATCCAGTTTTTCTATATCCAATCAAGTTTCCCCCAAATAGATGGAAGGGCCTAGTTGGGACACTGCATACAACCAAGGGGTTGGAGGAATTAGAGTAAGTCTTATAGGAAAGGAATTTTAATTATTTTGTCACTAGATATATTTTTTCTTTGTTGTTGGTTAAACAACCTTGTTTAATAGTTCTTTTATAAGAGGAATAAATGTACAGTGATTATTATTGTAGTCATTAACTTCACAAATAAAACATATTTTTGTGTGGCCTAGAGGGCATTCCTTTAAATGATGTTGTTTCCTACACCTAGTATAATTCATGTTCAAAGGTTCAATGGAAGAATTCCTTTTGGCTTTCAACCTATCTAAGGTATAGTTCAATTATGTGAAGATGTCCATTTTCATGTTGGAAAGTTATTTGATGAGATGGAAAGTATCAAAGGAATGCTTCACAATTCTATTTTTCCTAATACTTCCCCTTTTTCTAAAATAACTCTTGCACAACTCAGAAATTTGGTGGAGGGTAAGCTTATTCACATCACCTCTTCCCATCAAATTAAAAGACTCTCTTACTTCTTCATTGAGTCCTTTGAGAAAAATAAATTTAATTAGTTCTTAATTTAGCTCATATCAAATCCTATGGAAAAAATGAAAATTTTCTAAGTAGTCTTCCAAATTTTTATCTTCTTTTTGTCCAAATTTAAATAATTTCTCATTCCTATCCCTTCCCCTAAAATAATTCTCATATTTTTCTAGAAAACTAGTTTCCATTTCATCCCAAAAATGGATGGAGTTAGGTTCTAACCCTATTAACCACCTCATGGAAAACTCTTTGAGAGTGGAAGGAAAGACCTTGAGCTTCTGGTTGTTAGTTTTATAGTCATATGTCTAGCATAAGATTTTAAAATCAAACACAACTTGATCTAGTTCTTTTGCTAACATTCCTTGAAAGGTGGGAAGTATACATGGAGAAAAAAATTCATATGGGATTATTCTTCTTCAATTAGGAGAAGGGATAAGTAAAATTTCATTCCATAGGCCTATTCCCTTGGAGAGTCTTTTACTTGATCACCCATGTTTGTGAAGTGATTTTGCAACACATGAGTTTAAAGTTCAATCTTAGTCTCAATTTCTATTCTCTGGGTGTTGTGATTGAATTATTCTAAGGGTTACTCATTCGATTTTATTGGTTGAGAGTTTTTACATATGTAACTTCCCTTAGAATATTTAGGCATGTACATCAATTTTTATCCTGTAAAAAGAGGTTCAGATAATTAATAGTTATCTATTCTTTGATTTAATGACATAAATCCTTGGTAACAACACCAAAAATTATGGGTCATTTTGATTTCCAATAATTTAATAAACTAACTTGAAATTGATGTCATTCAGACCAAGGATGTGTCCAATGCAGTATGAAAAAATGAAAAAGAATATATAACTCACAATGGTAGTTTTATTGTTTTGAGGGCTTTAATTATTTGTTTGTATCATTATTTTTTTAACTAACTAATAATTAACATCTTCTAATCTATTCATAATTTTAAAAAATTCAATCTATGTGAATCAACATGTAGAAAGGAAATGTTTTTGTATAATGAAACTACTCCAAAAAAAACTTGCTAGAATTGAAAATAATCAGAAAGAAAGCTTGTAGGAATTGAAATTAATTTGAAAGGAAAGTTGTAAGAATTGAAAGTGACGTGTAAATGAAATATATTCAAAGAAATTATAGTTTAATTACAATACTAAAATACTAAAAGCATTTGTTATCAAAAACACTCATAATTCAATATTGTAATAATATATGAACATAAATACCAGCACAGCAAACCAAGTCCTTGGTAAAGTGGTCTCTTTCTCTTCCTTGGCTTGGTTTTTCAAGACAATTTTATTAGAACAACATGCCATTATTGATTAAAAAGAGTTTCTTATAGATAACTATAAATGACTTACAACCAATAATTTATATTGCATACATCTATATCCTCTCTATTACACCCTCTATATCCTATCAAGACTACAATTTTATAGATAATTTCTCCAACACATGCCCAATAATCTAGGAAGATGTATATAAGGATAGTTATACAATTTTGTTGCAATTCATAAAAGAGTGTTAGGAACTAGGTTCCTTGTTTCTAGTCTTCATTAACTTCTTCAACTGATCCTTATGGTGGAGGATACCATGTTAAACTATATTATGACAAATAGCACTGTAGGTTACCATAGATTCATTACCCTGCACACATCACCGCGTATCTCTTCAAGGAAATTAGTTGGAAAAATAGTAATCATTAGTCTACAATATTCAAGAAGGATAAAATGCATTATTTCCTAATTTAGACTTATTGGTGCCCATTTTGATCCTATGTCATTTTTCCACGTTTCCCCTTTGCTCTTTGTGCTCTGAAATTTTTTTTCCTCATGAAATCGATGATGTGAAGTTGTAGCTCCATTCTTGTGCATTGGATTGTTTGCAAACTCATTACCTTGCCCTAATTTGCTAAGGAGAAGTGTGTTTTTACCCTGTTTATGAGAAAAAAACTACTTTGGATTATCCCATCCTTCACATTTTTTGAAAAAGAAACTTGTATCTACGTTTGAATGCTTTGAGTTGTTCATTGTTTCTCCATTTTTACACCATTTTGAAGGAATCTCTAAGTTTTCCCTGCATTTTGCCCTAATTTTGCATGTTCAAATGCGTCTGCCATTTTTCCCATGTTTTCTTGGTATTTGGAGCTTGAAATCATTTGATTTGTACTTATTTTCCCTCAAATATCTGTTCCATGGTCGTAAATTGCCTAAAAATACATTCCATTTGTCTTTTGATCGAAAAATTCTTCACCCACGAAGAAAAAATTGATTTTGGGGGTGGCTGGCATTTTCTACATTTTTTTACGGTCATACGGGCATCCTTTTCCCGTCAAATTCTAGCTCATGTACTTTTGCATACGTGGCTTTTTCTAATTGGTAGAGGGGATGCAGATTGGTGGTGGACTTGGAGAAATTTTTCCTTTTTTGGTGAAAAGTACTAAAATGCAAAACAAGGTTGGAAGCCCGCTAAAGTAAATTAATGCCTTAGTCTTTTTTGTTTGAAAGGCAAGGCAGAGCGGTGGATGTCCAGGAGAGTTTTAGATTTTGAACATTTTGCCTAAAAAAGGTTAAATTCTTAAAAGATGGCACGACCCTGACAAAGAAGAAAATTAAAGGCGTGTGCGGGTCGGCGGGCCGCCGGAGGAAAAAAGGAAAAATTTGCCTTTTTGGAAAAATGAGTTAAAGTGGTAATTTGAAGCGTGGCTTCACAATGAATCAAAGGGAGACACGTGTCAAAAGAAATGGTAGAAGGGAGTGTGGGACGCCGACGAGTTTTGAAAACTTTAAATTTTTTTGAAGGAGGTATGATGCAAAAAAGGGAGTTATGGCCCTGCAACGAATCACAGAGAGACACGTGGCAGGGAATGGCAGAGGTGCGGGATGGCAGAGAAAATGTCAAAAAATTTCCTTCACAGAATATGATTAAAATATGAAATGAGAAGCACTACCCTCAGCCAATCATACGAGGACACATGTTTTGTGGGAGGGTAGAGCTGCAGAGGAAACTTGAAAAAAATTCCTTTTTCCAAAAAAGGTGGAAATGTGTAGAACTGAGCCACGATTTTGATGGGACCCACATTGGGACACATGTCAAGCTCATTTTCAAAGGGTGGAGGGGCAGAGAAAAATGTCAAATTTTTTACATTTTTCAAAAAGTGTTAAAATGTCAAAAAATGATCCCAAGCCCATTTCCAATCACATTGTGACACGCGAAGGGCTCAAATCAAAGGGAGAAAGGCAAATTGATGGTAACTGTGCATTTTTTAGTTTGGCTGCCATTTTTGCTCCAGGAAGTGTGGAAATGCATTTTTTGCATCAATTTTGATCAAATTTTTGGCAATTTCGTGTCATTTTTTCCTACAAGGACCAATGCAATTGGTTTTGAGGATCAATTTAAAGATCGACGATGTTTTTGAAATGAAATTTTTCCCTAACCCATCCAGAAACATGAAATATCAAATCCAAAAGTTGCAAAGTCAAATTTTGGAGGGATAAGGATGAAATAATGAAAGGAAGGGGGTCTGTATGCTTTGAAGATGAAAAACGTGCCTCCAAAATGGATAATGATGTGAATTTTACAATGATTCATCTCTTTTTGAGACAACTGGAAAATTTTTGGATGTGTTCTATTATACGTCCCTGTCTGCAAATCATGAGGAATTATGTTAACAAATTTGATCCTTTGACATATTATTTTCTTGGGAAAGAAGGCGCGAATGGGATTTAAAGCTATATATTGCATGAATTTTTCATGCAAAGGGTTGGAAGATTTTAAAAAAACCTTGGAAAACTAAAAATTTCATGAGAAAATATAGGAAGAATCCCTTTCTCCGAGAAAACACCTGAGAACCATTTATAATTCCTTTTTTCATCAGATTTGTATCATGTTGATTTGGTTTCAGTTGTAAAGCCATCAACAGGCTCTGAGATTGTTCGTGAAACATTCCCCTGCTAATAAATTTGATCATTTCTGGATTATTTTGTGTTGTCTCTTGGAAAAATTTGTATACACTTATGTTTCAGAATGCATTTCAAATTTGTGTTTCTTGTTTCCTATTGCATTATTGTGTTTAACATCTCTCTTGATCATACATGGTCTCATTTTTTGTGATTACTTTAGTGGCATTTGCATCTCACATTTAGAAGAGATTTCATTTGATAAAGAGATAAACAAATTTAAAATCACTTTACTTTCCTTGATTTTAGAAATTGTTTATAAACCTTCGGGTGCACCTTAGGTCATGATTAAATAGTGATTACTAAATGCTTCATTGGTTCATTCTAACTCAAGATTTTGTGATCGATGATCAAATATTGTGTGGAAAATTGTAGATCTAAGCCTCCATTTAATACACATATCCTGGTTGAAGGGATGATTAACCATTTTGATACTTTCTGCTGTTAAGTTTCTCCATATTTTGCTGAAATTCTCAAAGAGTCTTGCAAACCTTGGTTTGTCTTATCTAAATTTCCACCCAAAAATCATTTAAAACAACTAATCCTACCCCATTTCACCCCTGTTTTGACATGTATACCCATAAAAGATCAAAATCCATTTGCTAAAGTATGTAGAACAGATCAGGATTTCAAAATGTCTTCAGTAACTCTTTCCTTGCATTGAAAGTATCTCCATAATCTGGAAGTGACAACTTGTGAAAGTTAGATTTGGAGTGTTAATCATATTTTTCCAAGGCCCTTTTCATACTATTTATACAAATTGAGGGATATCTTTATCTCTTTCACCATTTGAGGGTAAAAAAATAGGTCCTCTTACCTTGGTTTAAAAGCACAACCTAAAATAGTTAGGACAAGATCAAGTCTTATTTGAGTGCTATCCATCTCACCACAAATCTGAGTGCCAGTTAGATCACATCCCCAGCTACAAAACAACATACATCATGATCTATCTTTCTTCAAGCTTTATGCCATATCCTTGATGCTGCTCAGACTGAAAAAGGATAACAAATTTGGGTACCAACAAGACCTAATCAATTCCAACCATCACATGCATTAATCAATGTTTTTGAAAGTAAAAGTATTATAATTTTTTATTTAATGGTTCAATCTATGGACTCATCAATATGATCCATCTAGAATACTATAAGCTCCATTTGAGAGAAGTTACATTGCATATTCCATAAATGCATTTAAAGAAATATAAGGAAACCTTTTTGTTTCATCTCCCTATGTTGGAATTTGCAAATGGGCGGGAACTTATAGATCTAACCCACCCATTATAAGGTGGTATCAGAGATGGTAATTTCTTATGGTAAAAATGGGGAAGTGGAATAGGTGGAAGATCATAAAACTTGATGAAAATAGCTCAGAATTTATTTTCACCATCTTGAAGAAAATGTGTGTAGAGAACGCAAGGATATATCCCAAATTATAGTGGTCGAAGGAGTTGATTATATTGTGCAAGAGGGAAATATGCTGCCAATAAAATGAGACTATTCAGATGCAACATTCATATAAATGTTGGAGGGGATAAATGGTGTCAATACCATACTGGAGGATGTTGAGAAAGAGAACCAAAGGAGATGAGTTCTTGTGGCATGAATCAAGAATAAGAATATGGAAGACTCAGAAAAGATTCTAGAGCATATATAAGTATATGCTAAGGGAGCACCATTAGAGAACTATGTTTCACCACAAAGTATAGATAAAAAACATAAGAGGTAAAGGTGAGGAGGAATACCTATGATAATAGAATAAGGATTGTGTGCATAGAATGTTGACCAATCTTATTGTGAAGAGATTCCCTTTGGATAGAAGGAATGACCTGTTAAGAACACAACAAGACCACCAAATGATACTAAATAGTAGATGGCAGTGGACTGCCTAGTGAAGGCTAGATCTAAGAAGTGTGATGCTTCCTTAAATGGCTGTCAATCCACTATTGTAAAATAATTAATGCAAGAGAATATTGTAAATAAATTAATCTTACTGTAGTTGATAATATTTAGGTATCTCCTATAACATACAATAATTAAATTTAATCTAATAGGAAAATTTACAATTAAATCTAAAGGGTTGATAGGCTAGTATGGGTTTACAGGTCTAACAGAGACATTAGATGAGGTCTAGGTGAGATTTGGAAGGTTTTGAGTGAGTTGGAAGCTTGCTGGTTCAGGAAAAGTTACCAATCATAAAGACCGATATCAGATAGGTGACCGATGTCATTTCTGGTAGATGACCGATGTCAGTTAGGTGACCGACGTCAATAGGGGCAATTAGGTATAAATATTAAAAATGAGTTGATTGGAGCTCTTTGTGATTGTACAGAGAGTTGGGAAGGTTTGGGTGAGGTTATGGGATTACTAGAAAGACTCGGAGATCATAAGAATGGTATTTAGGGAAGATATGGAGGTTTTGTGGGCCAATTGTTAGATGGAGGTGTTGTAGGAGAGACCCAGGTATGAGAGGTGATAAAATGAAATATATAACTAGTAAATAGCTAACCTATTGAAACCAATGATAAAGAAGAAATAAAACTTACTTGTGAAATGCATGTAGAAAGTAGGTGTTGGTGATGGTTCTAGGAGAATGTGATCCCAAACAAATGCAGTAGTGGCAGGAGAATATGGTGCTTCTTTGTGAGTGCTCTGGAGCTCTGGAGCTCTGGATCAATATCTTGATGAAATGTGTGGTGCTTGAATGTTATAAGGGTCTCTAGTATGTCGTAACATCACTGAAAAAATTAAGAGTTAGTATGTAAGGTCACAAGAGCTAGAAAAATAGATTCAGAACATGAGCAAAGAGTTTGGAAATATTATTCAAGGTAATCGACAATGGTTAGGTGATCCGCGCCAACTAAGGAATAACCGTTATCAGCTAGGGAGAAAAGTTTTAGTTTACTAAAAATAGGGTTTTTCCTCCTAATTTGAGCGTGGGTCAAATATTGTTATGATTTAGGAGTGTTATTCCTTGATAAATCACATGTGAATTTGTTGGGGGAAGTTGTTAGTAATTTCTTTTAGGGTTAGAATAAGTATAATTTTAGTAGAGGTAGTGAGGACTTAGTCTTAGGTAATAAATAGGGTTCGGATGGGTCTAGGGTTAGGTGGCTAGGTGAGGTAGATAATTAACTTAATTTTGGAAATTAAATTAATAAAAGTGTGTGCAAGTGGGCATGGTGGGGGTGCAGTGTTGAATTAATTAATTAAAGGGGGTTTAGAGGGTTGTGACCCCATTTTGGGTGTCTACATTTGCCCCTTTTTGTCACATAGGTTGTATTGACAAGAGACACTAAGAAAAACATGATTGGTTACCCAAGGTATGGGTTGAGGTTGAGTTTCCCTAGGTATGAGAGGAGTTGATCCCCCTCAAACTAGGAACTGATGGAGGCGTCGGTAAAATCGGTGATGGGTTTAATAAAGTTATAGGTCATGAACAACTAGGTAAGGTACAAGCACATGAAATGGTGAGATGGGTGTGGGTAATAAGTAAGGGCATTCAAAGGCACACACATGTATAAAATGTGACAAGGAACTAGGTTGAAGAACTCACAAACTCTACATCATCAAAGGTCAATAGTTTATCCAAACAAGGTTGATGTAATCCATGTATTGAAGGTATAGGATACGGTCCTGGAAGCACAACAAAGATAGGTAATGGAATAGGAATTAGGAGTGTTTCAAAGCACCAATAGGTTTGGGTTAGTCAAGATAAACATCACGAGATAAGGCGAGGAAAGGTTGGTAGGCTAAACAACATGAGTAATCTCACTGCAAGGTGTAGCGAATAATCGAGTTCGATTGTCAAATTGGCAGGTTCAAGTTGGGTGTATAGGTAAGGCCATGGGTAAGGCTGTGTTTTAGGAAAAAATGTGCCACAAATGTCAATGAGTTTGAGTGTGAGCTAATAATGCAATTAGGTGGGCCTATAGGGCTGGGGTGAGGCTACGGTAGCAAGAAAATGACATATTGCATCATACTTTTGGTAAAATCGCGTATAAGTGGGTAGGCAGGGTGAGCAATACTCGTTAAGGGTGAATCAATAAAAGTTAGGGTCACTGATGTTGGTCACCTAAGGCACAATGATCAACATTGGTCAGGAAAAAAATGGGTTAACAAGGTAAAAATCCTCCTGAAAATGACTCATTTGAGCATTTCTATACTTGGAAAATGAGAGGAGAAAACGTTAGACAAGAAAAATGATAAGGAGATCTACTCAGCTAAGTTGGTAACCTAGTAGAGGTTTATAGGAGTGGATTTTGATGGTCCTGTGAGATTAATACAAAGTAGCTGAGGAGTTGATTCAGTCATGGATGCGGAAGGAGAGGGAGCCAAATATCCTCTAGTATAGAGATTTGAGATACCACCGTGGACACAGAGCCGTGTAGAGGTAGGATTTGAATTCTAGTTGTGTTTTTGGGTAAAAACTTAAGGTAGAAAATGAAAATTTTGGGCTAGCATTTTGAAATGAAATTTTGGGTGAATTTGGGTGAAATGAGGTATGGGGAGGGTGGAATGTAGTCTAATTAGGTGGTGAATGAACATAGAGGCAAATGGGAGTAATTTTGGTAGGTTTATTATTATTTTCAATTATTTTTTTGAAAATTAGGGTGTGGGGGTTTGGACCTAGGGCTGAACTAGTGACCGACGTCAGTCGCGGTTTGATCAGTTTCGGTAGGTGTACCGGCATTGGAGGGGTTAAACATTGACCGGTATCATTCAAGAGGACTGATGTCTGTCAATGTAAAAATGATTGAGGGTGTGAGAAAGGTGAGTTAGGGATACAAAAAGGTAAGGGAAGGGTAGGAAGGGTGATTTTAGGTTAGGAAAGGATAAATGGGGAATAGTGGGAAGGTGGAAAAACAAATAAAATGTATAGGTAAAGAATTGGGAATAGGTACAAGGTAAATAAGATGAATTCAGTCCAATAGGTGAAGTGAAGAAGTAAATAGAGTATATATGTTTAGGCTAAGTAGAATGGGTGTCGGCCAGTAGTATGGATAAAGGTGGGTAGGCTAGGAAAGGCATGGGTAGGTATTGGGAAAGGTAGGATAAAGTAAACAATTGAAAGGGCCAATTGATCAACATGTTTTATTGGTGATGATATAGGTGAGGTAGTTGTTGACCATGAGAAATAGGTTACCACCAATTTTTGTAGAGATGAGACCCAACGTTACTAAGGAGGAGTGGGTGCATCTGAGGGTTGTTGGGTTGGGTGCCGTTAGGTGATATAAAAGTATTGTACAAGATCAAAACATAATTGTTGCTCTCATCAAAAGATGGGACTTAGCGACCAACACATTCCACCTACTAACTAGGGAGATGATAATTATGTAGGAGGACATCTACCATATTTTGAGGCTACCAATTATTGGTGAGTTGATCTATCATATTTTTTTAGATGAGGAGTTCAATCTGATGATTTCAGTGTTTGGAGAGGCCACGGGATCTCTCTTATCATAGTGCTAGCATTAACTATGGAGATATGTATGTGGCTTACCCAGAGGAGACCTGTTTATCAGTATTGATGATGGTGGCAGTGGGTTATTACACAGTCCTAGATTCAGAGGGTGGGAGATATCCATAGGCCTTGATGGGAGTGTTGCTAGATATGATTAAGGAGTGAGTGTGTTTTACATGGGCACCAGCGTACCTGGTACAACTGTATAGGGAGTTATGGGCATATCAGAGGATTAGGTGATTTAGAGTATGTTGCACCAATCTACTTCACTATTGGGACTAAGAGCATATAGTGTGTTTGCATCCTAATGGCATACTGTGATAGGATTCGTTTAGAGGTGTGTAAAAAGTAGGTTTTAGGAGATGGTACTAGATAAGGATCACATGCTTAGGTAGATGTAGCATCGCGCGATGTGACTTATTACATGCACCTGCTAGATGACATATCTGCAGTAGATATTTTGTGGAGGCCATATGTATATTTTACTTCATATGGGGCCATGGAAGAGGAGTTGGTAAGCGTACAACTAGTTAGGTGGATAGAGAAATGCAGTCCTGGAGAGCATGAGATGATACCAGTGGATCGGGTTAGATGGTAGTTTGAGCTATAGTAGTATGTGCCTCCACCTTTTCCATATCACATAAATGACGTGGAGAGACCATTATATCCACCACATCTAGTAGATACCGTAAGGCACAAGGAGGAGGTGGCCGATAGGTGGACTGATGATGTAGGCACCACTGATGGGTATAGGTGGTGATGGATATCCAAACTACAAACATCACCTTTGAGGCTAGGATAGCTAGACTTAGCTACTGTCATAGTGTAGAGAGATGGATTACAGAGGCAGGTGACTTCTTCAGAACTACATATTACTCAAGCACAGGAATAGGTGGCCAAGCTTCAGGGATGGATAATTGGGTTATAGGGGTGGCTAGCACAGGCATAGGCTCAGGTTCAGGCTCAAGCTCCCACATAACTACTAGTTGGGGATGGAAGGCAGGTTACAACATTGCAAGCTTAAGTTCCTACACTATAGGTACAAGTTGCTACTTTACAGATCTAGTTGGTAGTTACACTGGCACTAGTATTGGAATGGGATGGGGGACAGGTGGCATGAATGTAGGCATAGGTGACTGCCTTACAAAAACATGTGTCCACCTTATATGCACAACTAACAGATGCATAAGAATCAGCAGTGGGCCAAGGTCGTGTTGTAGAGGCATAGGCACTGGAATAGGGTCCTTGTTTATAGGTAGTAGGATAGGGGCCACTATTACTAGGACATGGTCCACATGTTAAAGTTAGAGTGATGGCCCCTCCTCAAGTTATATCCATGGCCAGTAACATAGATGCAGTGTTGGAGGCCAGTTATTATCAGGAATGGTTGATGGAGAGTGGTATCTTGTATGTGACTTATAGAAAGTATAGAGTGCAACAAGTAGCTAGTATGAGGACCAACTCACGAACTCATAGTTCCAGTAACTTAGAGAGCCATCGGTCTCATAGACATGGTCAAGGAAAGGTTACTAGTTCTCGTAGGCAAAGGCAAGATGAGGGTACTAGAGAGAGAAGCAAAGGTTTCAGCCCTTCATAGATATGATATGGAGATGATTTTTTCTTTTGATATATATACAGGCCTGCATGCCGAATATGTGAGATTTATTTGATATTTTTGAGATACTACATTTATATATGTGTATACATGTATTGACATAAAGACATTCCATTTATATAGTTGATGATGATGGTTATATGTGATGTGTTTGAATTTGTTTCTAATGTATTTTTATCATGGAAACGTAGACATATAGGCATGTTTTGAGTGATGATGTATGTTTTAATTTCATTTCCATTTTATTGATGTCATGGAAACTTAGATGATTAGGCATGGTTTGGTTTAATTTCCAAGTTATTTATATTATAGAAACTTAGATGTGTTATGCATGGTTTGGTTGATTTAGGTTGTGAATGACATGTTGAATTTTCATTATCTTGATGTTATGGAAACTAGATAATTAGGCATGATTGAGTTGATATTTGTAATGAACATAAAATTATGTCAAGAAGAATGAGGGTTAATCTCTTAGACAAGATACAAACCCCATTGGGAGAAAGGCCAAAAGTTTCTAGCAACTTGTAAAGCATGACTTGGGGTGTGGTGAAGGTTAGCGTGTTGCTGACACTTCAAAAAATGTTTAACGTATTCATTACAGTCTTAGTTAAGGGTTGGCCATTAATAGCCGAGGACAATAATAGGTTTGGAAATAATGTGACCATTGAAATGTCCACCACAAATCCCATCATGGATTTATTTAATGGTATATGGAATTTCAGAACTAGTGAGGCACCATAGGAGGATATTGTCAAAGCCACGTTTATAGAAAATTACCCCCATGATCATGGACACAATCACTTTGAAACACCCATACCTAGCACCACCTGAGTAGAAATATGAGTCAACCTTGCAATTATTGGAATACTTAACCCACACCCTTACCATGGAGTGACAACCACTCACTCTAGAATAAACATAAGAGTCATTAGTGTGCTAGAAGGATGAAGAGAAGTAGAATATCAGGGAGATAATGACACAATTTTCGAAGCTCCTTACTAATGTATAGACCGCCATGCGAATGGCTGAGGTTGTGTATGATAACTGTGCTGATAAAGACATGGTAGCAAGCATACTAGTTACTATACATGAGGTGGGTATGAAGGAATACCAAGAGAAGAATAAAGGAAAACAGGGTGGAGAGGGATAAGATCCTAGACGAGGTAGAAAAAGAAGATGGAAGAAATCAAAACCTTACAAGGATTGATTAAAAAGTGGCTTAAGGAACTATATCCCCAGATCACCCGTAGAATGGACACGTTACACGAATTTAGAAAATAGCTAGAAGAGATAATAGATACATTGAATGCTAAGGGTGATGAACTAAGTTTTGAGGAGGTAAGCACTCTAGTGGGTGACCTACTTCAGCAGGCGCAGGCTGAGGTGGACATCTTGGAAAATATCGAGGCAACAATAAGGAAGGAGTTCCCACTCCTCTTGTAGCAGTAGCAAGATCTTACATTCTTTCATTTCTTCTATTCTTCATTCTTACATTCTTTACTTCTTCATTCAATTTGTCTGGTTTCCACCATTCGTTATTCTTTAAAGCAGCAGTATGTTTCTAAGGATGGAGAACAAGCTTGGTGTGGGGTCATTGTGGACCTTGAAATATTGTCTAAGTGTAAAAGGGTGCGTGAGTGCACATGACCAATAGGAAGAAGGGCACATAGGGAGAAGTGCACAAAACAAGGGTTTAAGAAAATTTTAGGAGAAATAAGGGTGTGTGTGTAAGGAAATACATAGGGTATAAAGACTTAGCCATATTCAACATTCTAGAGGGACTTGAGGAAAAATGTGACCTCCCTAGACATGCTGAGTGCATAAGGTCCCATCTTGGAAGACTATTTTGTGAAGGAAATAATATTCCACGCATGGAATATTCCTAGAAGACATCATTACAGAAAGTGGAGAGCTCAAAACAGAATAAGCATGCACCATTGAAGGACCACATGGACACCAATGAAGACATATAGTGTGAGGAAAGTGAAGCTCTGCAGAAAATATTAGGAGGCCCTCAGAGTTGGGGTTCTCATTAGAGGACTGTAGGAATGTTATCATTTCTAAGGGATGGGTCTATATAATTTTTGTAATAAAGAAAGAATAACTAATACCTCTGATATATGGGTTAGATCCCTGTCTTGATACATTTGGTCTGATACAAACCTTTTGAATGTAATGTGGTTACTGAGACCATGATCAATATAAATATATGGCTATGTTATGAATATCTGGTTTAAGGCTGCAAACCCTAGTGTTATTTCCTTATATTTTATGCAATATTTGTTCTTTGTATTTCATGCCATGATCTTTCTCTTGTTATTAAATGCTTAGGTATAAGGACTTGATAGTTCATGTTGTGATTTTACATGAATATTCACATCTCTGCAAATAATCCTCTAAAAATGGTAATAACTTCTCACAATTCTCAAATAAAGGAGAGGCTCAGTGCCCATGTGTGCCTCAGGTGACCACCCAGTGCCTGCTGGGTGATAGGCTGATGCACATGGGGTTAAAATTTAGTAGATGGGTAAAAATGACTACATATTGTATCTATTGTTAGGACCTATTTTTTAATTTCTAGTGAGAATGATGTGTGATGATAGAGATCTTGACCTTGGACAGTGTCTAAGTATGTTTTAATAGCATGGAGGATGAGTTTTCTCAGATATTTAGTACTAGAACCAAGTTTGATGTACATAAATGGGTAGAAAAACACCTGTATCATGAGTTGTATGAGACCTTATTTTTCTACTTTCCAGTAGAGTTATATGAATGGCTTTCTATGTACGCATATAGATCAAGTTGTTACTATAGATCTCATGTTTGGACCCAAGAGGAATATCAGAGGCTGTAAGATGTTGATATGACCATGACGCTTTTTGTTGATCATTAGTGGAAGAGAGTGTTGACTAGTTATACCCTAAAATATGTTATTTCTATGTATTCTTGTCCTAAAGTTGTTGAGTTTGAGTTCTTATAGGAACCTAGAGGATCATTTTTTCTTGTTATCCCTTTAGCCATAAAGATCTTGCTCATTACAATAAGTTTGGAAGCATTCACTATGATTGGCTAAGCTTCTCTGAGCATTGGGAGAGGAAGCTAGGGTGGAGGAAGATGATAAAACTTGTAGCTGAAAAAGAGAGAGAGCAAAGACGACTCAATTATAGTGACGCTTATGAAAGGGAGTTTGCTAGACAATGCAAGGTTGAAAGAGTGATGGATCTATGGAGGTAGATGTTACGGGAAGGAATTGAGGTTCACGCAGAGGACATGGAGCCTGAGTAGTTTGTGCTACCCCATCTTAGCAAGCACAGGAGAGAGACCCTTCAACTTCTAATGAGATTTTGTCACTTGGAGAAAGGAGATCTATCAGCGCGCATCTAAATCCGCTTGGTGACTAACCCCTAGCACTTAGTATTCCTAATCAAGAGATAAGTATTTTTAACCCAATTGGTATTGGTAAGAGTGACCAATTTTCACCTAGGAGATATAATTTCTCATTTGGTACATCTATAGCTGCACAACCATTTCCTATGTTTGGAGGAATATTGTCTAGAATGACATTTGGGCAAAGTGCAAGTGAGGACAAGTAGAGAAAAGGAAGAATGTTAAGGATCCATAGAAGGATCTAGATGAGATTATAAAAGTATGCAAGATGTTGAGGCAAGAAAATATAATCCCCTTGCTAGGAGAGTGGTTACAACAGAAGGTACTGCACACTAGAGGATGGCATGAGAGGTAGGTTTTGCATGCAAACATTCCTCCCCACAACATTGATTATGACAAGGAGATTACCTTGAATGTTTTTGTAGATGGGTGGCTTATGAGCAATATTCAGATTGACATGGGCACAAAATTCAATGTTCTCTCTCTAGATGCATGGCATCAAATGGGAAGGCCCCCATTACAGCCATCTTTGAATGTGCTCTATATGGCTAACAAGACAAAGGAAATTCCCATGGGTGTCTTGAAGGATGCTATTATCACTATCTAAGGGGAAAAGTTCACTGGAGTTTTCGAAGTCATGGTGCTAGCTGAGGCAGATAAATTTTCAACATTACTTGGGCACCCATGGTGTTATAAAAGTAATGCTAACCTAAGGTTCAATAAGGGATACATAAGTTTTGAAAACAGAGAAGAGCGGGTCATCATCCCCTTATCTAATGGAAAATCAATACCCTACATTGAGCCCTTAGGAGAATAAGTTCTTGATAGGATCTATGTGCGCTCTATCAAAGACCCTGAGGTGATTCACCCTACAAAGGGATTTATTTAGTTTGAAGATGCTCAGTCCATGAGTGATATAACTAGTGTGGTGTGTGATAATTGGGCGCACGGGACTTATGAGTTAATTGGGTGACAACTAAGAGAATGTGTGACTAGGGTAATGAAGGCATGCTCAGACAAGTGCCTGAGAGGGAAGAAGTTACCAAGTTATTCTGGAGGAGCCAACCTTGAGGATTTCTTACAATAAAAGGAGGCTCAGAGGAAAAATGAGGTCAAAAGAAGAGGGATGCTCAACAATAACTTGCTCGATACCGTAACACGTTGGTGGGTGACAAACCATGATAGCCTTCTAGAATTACATGAGGTAATAATTGTGTTCTCTATTAGGTTCTCCCGAAGAAATGAACCCACTACAATACAAGAATCCCATGGGAAGGAACCTGCCTCGTCTCACATCCAAGCATGTGAGAAAACATGGATGGAAGGCACAGAGGTGTTGCCACCTTATTTATGGGTACATAACTTATATTACAGCTTATATGGATATGCATGTGCATGGTATATTCACTCAGAGATGCTCCGTCAGATAGGAAATTTGTAGGAGTTGACAGCTGACCGCCTTCAATCTTTTGAGTATCAGAGTACTAAACCATCGGTGGATAGGGAATTTCAGGTTGTTAAGCACCTAACGATGGGAGAAAATGCCATAATAGAAGATAGAATATTGGATTTATTGGGTTAACCTAGCTTAGAACCGCACCTTGATGAAGAAGAGTCAGAAGAGGTGAAACTTGAGCGCATGTGCATTGAGAAAGAAAAGGGAAATATGGGCTATGTGATAGATGGCGAAGAGATGGAGAGTTTGGATGTTAACCATTACATGTGAAGTAATTGCTAATGTTGATGAGCAAGCACGCACCTACCATGAGCCCCTCAAAATAAAGAAGGTTAACATTGGCTTAGAAACAAAACCTAAGGAGGCCACTATTGGAAATTATTGGTTAAAGAAGAAGGTTTTGAAGATTATTGATCTATTGCATGAGTTTCAGAACCTATTTCCATGTGAATAACATGAGCTTAAAGGCATCCACCACTCCTTGGGAGAAATGAAAATAAAGTTAAAGGAGGGTGCGTGCTCGATTCAGAAGAGGACTTATTGAATGAATCTAAATATTTGCATCAAGGTTAAGGAGGAGATAGAAAAAATGATTGCTTCGGGAATCATTGAAGTTGCGGAGGAATCAAAATGGATAATCCCCATGGTCATAATATTTAATAAGGATGGAAGGATAAGGATTTTTGTTTACTACAAGGACTTAAATGCATTATGTGTAACTGATCATTTTCCAACCCCTTTTATCGAAGAGATTCTAGAAGGAGTAGTTGGGCGCGAGATCTATTCCTTCACAGATGGATTCTCAGGATAACATCAAGTTATAATTTCTAAAGAAGACTAAAAGAAGACAAATTTTTCCATTGAATGGGGAATTTTTAACTATACAGTCATGCCTGTTGGACTGAAGAACATGCCTGTTGTTTTTTTACGCATAGTGGTCAAGGCATTTTATCATTTTATCCATAAGTTTCTATAGGTCTATCTATATGACTAGAAAATATATGGAATAGTGAAAAATCATTGTGAAAATTTGGGACTAATGTTTGAGAGATGTCAGAAGTTGAGGATATTGCTCAATATTAATAAATGTGTTTTTGATACTCCATTTGGGACCCTGTTGGGGCATATTATATGTAAGGAAGGCTTATTGGTGGATCCTGCCAAAGTTGTCCATTATTATAAGGATTGGGGAGCCTACCAGCTAGATGCAGAGCATGGATTTCCTTGGGCATAAAGATACTATTGGAATTTTATCAAGAGGCATGCCAAAAATCACACCACACCATTGGAGAAGTTACTAAAACATAAGAGTTCCTTTCACTGGGGAGAGGTGTAGTAGACGA
Organism: Taxus chinensis; assembly: GCA_019776745.2. Lineage (NCBI taxonomy): Eukaryota > Viridiplantae > Streptophyta > Pinopsida > Cupressales > Taxaceae > Taxus > Taxus chinensis. Next base: position 589,252,731 of record CM034152.1, on the reverse strand, counting down.
CGTTTGACACTTTGAAGGATAGAATTTTCATCACTGCACCCATACCACACAGTTTCCCTTCTTGGGATAAACCTTTCCACGTGCATGTTGATGCTTAAGGGATGGGAATTGGAGTAGTCTTAGCATAGCCTAGAGAAGGGATATTTGACCACCCCATTATTTTTTCTACTAGGAAGTTAACTCTAGCATTGAAGAACTACACCAATACTGAGCGCGAAGCACTGTTGATGATCTACATGCTGCATAATTTCAGGAAGTATCTGTTGGAAACACCCTTCATATTTTACACAGAGTGCATGGCATTAAAGTACTTGGTGAAGAATCTTGTTTTGTAAGGGCACATATGTTGGTAGGTCTTGTTGTTTCAAGAATTTGAGTTTGCAGTTATTGTGAAACTGAAACCAAGAAAGAGTAACTTGGGGCCTAACAATTTTTCAAGAATTGACGTAGGGGAGGACACAAAGAGCATTGAGGATGCAATGCTAGAAACACAACTATTTAGGTTGTAGTGCATGCCCTCTGACTTTAGAAGATATTGTTTTCGTTTCTCAAAATAAGTGTGACCCCGGAAGAATGAAGAATTTGGAAAGGAAACAATTAGCCATATTTATCGTACCCTACATGTTAATTGGTGGAGACTTATAAAAACTAGGTCATGATGAGGTTTTACGCCAATGTGTGTTGGAACATGAGCGCATTGAATCATGGAAGAAGCACATGTGGGATTACAAGAGGGCAACTAAATAGGGAATGCCACTGTGTGGAAGATTCACTCTCACGGGGATTTTTTGGGAAAGTATCTACCAGGATTGCATTGAGTTTTGCAAGGCCTTGTGACCATTTTTTAGTGCCTTGGCAAGCCAAGAAAAAAGAGATGAATTCCCTTAGAACCTATAGCGATCACAGAACCATTGAGAAATAGGAAATTACATTTCTTAGGACCAATTTCACCTGTCGCATGAAGTACTAGTTTGAATGATATCATTACTTTACACTGATTACTTAACAAGATGGGTGGAGGTAGTGCCTACAACGGATTGCATAACACAACAACTAATAGCTGCTAGATTTTTATGGAGAACATAATCAGTACAGTATGGATGTCCTTTAAGCTTGAACTAGTGACAGGGGGGTATAGATTTTTTTGAATGAAATTGTCAGGCTTTTGTTGGCAAAGTTCATGGTGGCCATAAGGTAAGACCACCCCTTATCACCACAAGCTAATGGAACTGCTAAGGTGTTTAAAAAAAATTCTGAGTCACACGTTAACTAAAATTTGTGATGTAGGAAGAAAAACATTGGGATGACAAGGTATCAACCATTTTATGGGCATACATGACAACCTACAAGATATTCAACAAGGTTGCACCATTTCAATTGGTGTGTGGCATGGAAGTTGCTTTTTATCCAGTTGAATTTATGCTACCATCCCTATGTAATGCGCGTGCATAGGAGGGTTAGCTAATGAGTAAGAAATAAGAGTGCATGGAGAAGATAATGAAGTTGGATGAAAGGAAGATCACTTGCTAGATGGACTTAGAAGATTGAAAAGGCATGAAAAAAGCATGGCATGATCACCATATTAAAAAAAAAAAAACAATTCGAGGTTTGGGTAGATGGTGGTCTTCTTTAAATGACTCCAAATTTTATGAGCCATCCTGGGAAACTAAAATTCCATTGCTTAGGGCCATATATCATCTCATACATACTTGATTTAGGTGCATTCCCAGTTACAAGTGCTTAATGGAACATGATTACCAGGCCATTTCAATGGGAGTAGGGTGAAGCCCTACTATAAATAACTCTTCCTTGTGTTTATAAATAAGGCAGTATTTCTATTTATCCTAGGATTTCCTTTTATGCATTTCTTTTCCTTGTGTTTCCCTTTCTCCTTGCTTGTTCCTTTCTCTTTGTGTTGTTTTGTGCACGTTATGTACCGGTAGCCACTTATTATTTTCAAAAGGTGGTGTATGCGCAAAGGACCGCACATCTATTTTTGTGTGGGGTGGAGTAATGAAAAGTAAAATAGAAGATGGTAGAAGAAGTTGTGTTTTGGTGGCCTAGATTAAAACCGCGTAGTGTAGAAGAGTGCATGTAGAAAAAGGTGAACATAAGAAATTTTGGTGTCAGGAAATCTCTACAAAGACCATGTACAAAGGATGAGAAGCACATGAACAACATGAGGAAGGAGAGGGAAAAAAATCAGGTTAAGGACAGAATAAGTGCCTTTGGCACTGCAATGGCTCGCGTGAGGATCTTTGGTTAGTAAGTATTTTTGCATGTCAGAAGGTTGTAATGATTTTTCACAGAGGATTTTGCACAGCAGTAAGAGCGCTTAAGGTTGGATTTAGTGAAAAATATGCCTTTATTACAAAATTATGTTGGTAGGTGTCATAACATTTATTACAGGAGAGAAGCAAAAGCTATAAGTAAAAGGTAGGGATACATTGTTATTACCTTGCATTTTTTTATAAAGAATATCTCTTACGAACTAGGGAATCTGCAAAGAATATTTATGTGAAGGAAAAAGTGTGAGAAATCTAAGTGCATGACTAGTGTGAGTTGCAAACCAGAGTGGATAAAGTACATGGACTTAGGGAGGAAGGTTTTAGTAGAGTAAGTCATCTTATGGAAGGATTTTACAAATTAGGGTTCTGCAGCTAGGGCACGGGAGAAAAGGGATTTTTCATGAAGATAAGCCACAAATTTGAGTAGAGAAAGGAAGAGGAGAAAGGAAGAGGTTATTTTTAATAACCTGACAAGAAGATGGCACCAAAGAAGGGAAAGGGAAAAGGGAAGCAGACTATCGTGATGAGCTTCAACGAGGAGTGGTATGTGGAGATGCAATACCCAGATTGCATGTTGCTCAGAAAATTATGGGTATCCCATGTAAGGAAGATGGCAGTGAGAAATTACAACCATCTCACAAGTACTACCAAGAAAGAGATGGCATTGGAACTAGTTCGCATGACAGACGAAAAAGACACTAGAAGGGATGCAAATCTTTAGTGATGAAGTGAAGGTAAAATTGGAGAAGGCTAGGTTGATGCAACTTTATGAGTTGTGCTACTTTGGAAAAACCCAAGCAACTATACCAATGGTTGATGTCACATGTACATGAGGACCACTTCTACTTAGCAAGCCAAAGGATGCATCTCTAAGTTTACTAACCTTTTTTTACCAACGAGAGCCGCTAGATGATGACTTGGAGGAAAAGGAAGCCATTAAGGAGATAATCCATGTTTATGATTATAAAAAGGGCTCGCGTTATTTCGATATCTCAGATATCTATGACCCAGTGATGAGGATGTTCTCACACATAGTATCCAAGCTGAATGGGTAAGAGAGGTGGACATAGATAAACAAGGATTGGTTGAATGTGTGTCGAAAGATTTTGAAAGGAACCATCTATAACAGTTCCTCCTTCATTACAAAATAAATCATCAATACTAAACATGAAGGAAAAAATATTATGTTTGGTAATTTCCTCCTCACCCATCATTGTCTCAGAAATTGGAGTTCCCGATGGGCAAGAGAAATTTGTATGGGAATGTCTAGATGAAGACCCTTCCCCCGTAAAGAGATTTAAAAAATACACTTGTGACACTATGACGACCGCCCACAAGGTGCACATGGAAAAATGTTACAAGAGGATGCATGATGCATTTAGGGCTGAATGGAGGATACTCGAACAATTGTGAGTGCTAGTGTAAGGGGAGTCTGAGTTCACTATTTACCAACACTTTTCCATTGGCAGATTCGTATTGAAAAATGGGACCAAGAGCCCATAGTTTAAACTACCATTCTCATTCACCATGTAATATTTCATAGTAGGGGTATTTTGCTTCAAGGAGTCCAAAAGACTAAGGTTTGACCTTAGTGAGGTATACCAAGACCACCGCAAAACTGTACAGAAAGCTAGTATACCCCAAGAAGCACGCTTATGTGGAGAATTATGTCTCCCATGAGGTGTGCATGAAAAAACATGTGATGCTGCCAATTGCTGGAAGGACCACAGCAAGGGTATACCTGCACGCCCAAGTATGAGAAGGGACCCTACTTGGATAATGATATCTCCATCCTAGAAGACCCCACCGGGAGGAAGAAGGCCATGCCAAGGAAGAGGGAAATAGAAGAGGTGCTAGAGAAGAAAACACCAAGTGTAAAACAACACAATCTATGGGTGCGCATGAGTCAGGATCGAAGCTGAGAACATATGCATGGAGGAAGAAGTCCCCCATTAAGGAAAAGGAAAAAATCACCTGAGGAAGAGGTTCCAGAGCAAGAAGAACCTCCTGCACAAGAATAATTTCCAAGGAAGGAGTCACCTGTTGAAGAAGGAGAGAAGGATGAGTCTCTTATACTAGAATCACCAGTTAGGAAGAGGAAAAAGGTAGCAGAGAAGAAAGAATCAAAAGGAATGGAGAGCCTAGAGGCCTACAGAGGCAAGAGAGATGATAATGAGCATGAAGAAGCTTAGAAGACCATCCAGTGTACGATGTGCACGACTCCAAGGATTGGGGAAATGAAGAAAAGGATGGGGAAGAGGAAGGCACTTAAGGTAAAGGGGAGAATGAGGAAGTGAATAAAAAAGGATCAGAGGACCTCAAGCCTCACCAAGGACTAGATAGAAGAAGCTATGGAAAGGGAAGTAGTGGGCATAATAAAGGATTTGATCAAGCAGGAGGTAAAGCACAATTGCTGACGAAATTCTCAAGGAGATAGAGGAGGAAAGCATAGGAAAGGAGTATCGGAGCATGGGTAGAGATCCCAACCTAGTGGTAATCTTTCTAAAGGCAGCACCCACATTAGGGAAGAGTGTGGTAGCGATGCATGAGCAAGGAATGAGTTACATGAATGATCCAAGTAAGGTACTGCATGCGTGCTTCTAGATTATCATGGCAACAGACCAACTCCTTAAATGGTCTTCATTCAAAGAAGAAGGTGCATACCCATGAATGAGGAAGATGTTATCTTGGGATTTTGAGTCCCATGTTGATGAGCTTGAGTTCAAGGTCAGCCAAGGAGAACTGATGAAGATACCAGAGAACAAGAATATTGAAATGATCATAGATGCCATCACTTTGAAACATCGATACCTAGAACCGCCTGAGTAGAAATACGAAGCAAACCTTGCAATTATTAGAAGAATTAAACCTGCATCCTTACCATGGAGAGTCAGTCACTCACTCTAGAATCAACTGAAGAGGTATTAGCTCACTAGGAGGAAGATAAATAGAAGATTGAGGAGATAGTGAAATAATATTTTGAGCTCCTTTCCACTACAAAAACCGCCGCATGGATGGCTGAGGCCGTGTATGATAACTATGTTGAAAGAGAAAGGGTAGCAAGCATACTAGTTACTACACATGATGCACATCTAAAGGAATACCAAGAGAAGAATAAAGGAAACAGGACAGAGAGGAATAAGAGATCCTAGCCGAGGTAGAAAAGAAGATGGAATCAATCATAACCTTACAAAGATTTTTTAAAAATTGGCTTAAGGAACTGTATCCCCAAATCACCCACATAATGGATGCGCTAGACAACCTTAGCAAGGATCTAGAAGGAATTATAGATATGTTGAATGCTAAGGATGATGAACTAAGTTTTGAGGAGGCAAGCACTCCAGTGGGTGACCTACTTCAGTAGGTGCAGGGTGATGTGGATGTGTCAGAAAAGATCAAGGCAATAATAAGGAGTTCCCAATCCTCTTGCAGCAGTAGCAAGATCTTCGATTCTTTCATTTCTTTTATTCCTCATTCTTCCATTCTTTACTTCTTCATTTAATTTTTCTTGTTTCTACCATTCATTATTATTTAAAGGAGCATTATGTTTCTAAGGACGGAGAACAAGCTTAGTGTGGGGTGATGTTGGGCCTCAAAATATTAGTTAAGTGCTAAAGGGCATGTGAGTGCATGGTACCAATAGGAAGAAGGGCACATGGGGAGAATTGCACATGACAAGGGTTTAAAAAGGGTTTAGGAGAAACCGGGGCATGTGCGTAGTGAAATACCCTAGCCATATTTAATGTTCTAGAGGCACTTGAGGAAAAAACATCACTCGACTAGACATGTTGAGTGGATAAGGTGCTAGCATGGAAGACTTGGTGGTCAAGGAAAGAATATTACACACATTGAATATTCTTAGAAGACATCATTGCAGAAAGTGGAGAGCTCAGAACTAAATAAGCATGCACCATTAAAGGACCACATGGACACTTGGCATCTGATATACTCTTGAGAAAAGACATACCGGTGGGTGTTGGTTCTATAAAGATAGATGCTTGGAAGAAAAGAAAACAATGAGGAAGACATAGATGGAAGACATATAGTATGAGGAAATCGAAGCTCTGTAGAAAATATTAGGAGGCCCTAGAAGTTGGGGTTCTCTTTAGAGGACTGTAGGAATGTTATCATGTCTAAGGGATGGGTCTATATATATTTTGTAATAAAGAAAGCATAACTAGGACCTCTAATATATGGATTAGATCCTTGTCTTGATACATTTGGTCTAATACAACCGTTTTGAATGTAATGTGGTTGTTAAGACCATATCAATATAAATATATGGCTCTGATCTAAATATCTAGTTTAGGGGTGCAAACCCTAGTGTTATTTCCTTATATTTTATGGTAGATATGTATTTCATACCATGATGTTTCTCTTATTATTAAATGCTTGGGTATAAGGACATGATAGCTCATGTTGTGCTTTTACATGAATATTCACTTCTCTGCAACTAATCCTCTAACAATGGAAATACCTTCTCATAATTATCACATAAAGGAGGGGCTTGACACCCGTGCATGCCTTGGGTGAGTGCCCAGTTCCCATGGGTGATAGGCCGACGTGCATGGGGTTAAAATTTAGTAGATGGGTAAAAAATGACTACATCTTGGTTCCGTTACCAAGACCTCTTTTTAAATTTGTTGTGAGAATGATGCATGATGATAGAGTGCTTGACCTTGGACAGTGTTGAAGCATGTTTTAAGAGTATGGAGTATGAGTTTTCTCATTGATTTAGTACTAGACCTAAGTTTGATGCACGTAAATGGGCAGAAGAACACCTATATTATGAGTTGTATGAGACCTTCTTTTGCTGCTTTCTAGTAGAGTTGTATGAATTACTTTTTGTGTATGCATCTAGATCAAGTTGGTACTATAGATCTCACATTTAGACCCAAGAGGAATACCAAAGGCTAAAAAATTCTGATCTGACCTTGACGTGTGTTATTGATCATTGGTGGAAGAGAGTGTTGACCAGTTATACCATGGGATATGTTATTTCTACGTATTATTGTCCCGAGGTTGCTCAATTTGAGTTCTTAAAGGAGCCTAGAGTATAATTTTTTCATGTTATCCCTTTAGCCATAAAGATCCTACTCATTACACTAGGTTTGGAAGCATTCCCTATGGATAGCTAAGCTTCTCTGAGTGTTGGGTGAGGAAGCTAGGGTGGAAGAAGATGACAGACATTACAGCTGAAAAGAGAGAGAGGGGAGATGACTCAAGTATAGTGAGGCTTGTGAAAGGGAATTGGCTAGAAAATGCAAGGTTGTAGGAGTGATGGATCCATGGAGGTAGAGGTTGTGGGAATAAATTGACGTTCACGCGAAGGATGTGGAGCCTGAGCAGTTTGTGCTACCCAATCTTGGCAAGCACAGGAGAGAGACCCCTTCAGCTTCTAATGAGAGTTTGTCACTTGGAGAAAGGAGATCAATCAGTGTGCATTTGAATCCTCCTGGTGACAACCCCTAGTGATTAGTCTTCCTAATCAAGATATAAGTATTGTTAACCCAACTGGTATTAGTAGGAGTGACTGATATGCACCTTAGAGATATAATTTCTCATTTGGTACATATATGGCTACACAATCATTTCCTATATTTGGAGGAATATTATCTAGAACGACATTTGGGTAAAGTGTAAGTACAAAAATTTTAGGTATCACATCTGGAAGTGGCGCGGGACACACATTTGGTTGCAGTGTAATATCATAAAATGTTGTCATGTAATTCAGTGGGATGTTGGGAACACTAGGTGCAACCACTTCAGCCCAATTACTGGCTATAGGAGGTAGATATGGTTGTATAGGAGCTGGAGGACTTGGTGGACCTGGTGGGTCTTAAGGATATGGTGGGTTAGAATAGAAAATACCTGGTGGATCTAGTGGTGGAGGTAACACTAAAGGAAATCAAGGTTCTGGATCAGAAAAACAACGACCTCAACCGCCTCAGCAAGTATTTTTATATATGTCTTTGCACCTACCAGACTATAAAGGTGTTGAGGATGTTATAGAGGATGTATACAAGTGTGAACTAATATGACGTGCAAAGGGGATCACTACCCCAGAGTGGAAGGAAAGTCCGTTTGCAACAACGTTGCAAGGATGCGTGCATAGTTGGTACAGGAAGGATGACCCCCATAAGACAATGGTAGATTACACCACGTTTTGGAATAATTTCTTGGCTGAATTTCATATCCCTGAGTTTGAATGGAAGAGAATCAACGCGCTGAAGGAGATACAACAAGGAATGGTAGATAGTGTTTGGGAATTTGACATGCATTTTAAAACTCTCTTATCAAAGCTATCCTATTATATTCACCCCTCTCAGTATGTTTAGCGGTTTCTTGGAGGATTGATAACACCATTTAGGAGAGAAATTTCACAAAAGACTTTCACAGACCCACTCGAGGCCTTAGAGACTACCCTACACATTGAGGCTATGGAAGTGTGGATACCGTTGTTATCCCTTTTCTTGAGGCTCATATTTCTACAATGATGAAGAAGCTGGAGAATCTATCTGCAAACTTAGGGAATGAGACTCGCAGTGGTCTATTTTGCACAGATTAGAGGTAGAGGGGCATACAAAGGATAGTTGTCCCCAGAGATCAGTACACACCATGATGGTGGATTGTGAAATTTTCCATGGATATCATGATGCAAGTATGTGTCCACTACTATAGTGCGTGATCCATAAAAAATTTTCTTGCTATTGTAATATTTGAATCTCTAGTACTCATGACACCAAGGATTATAGATTGATTGACCAGATACATGATGCCATTAATATTGGTGTGCACCAGACTAGCCTCATAAATAGTTCCAAGGATGATGGTCATCACTATGAAGGGTATGCAGAGGGAGGGGCTTGTGGAAGAGGTTTTTGAGGAGGATTTCATGGTCATGGTAACCTTGGAGGGAGGAGTGAGTTTCCATGTGGAACCTGTTACATCTATTGATCTATGGAGCACTATAAACATGAATTCCCTAGCCTATTACAATGCTCTTGGTGTGGAAAAAACATAAGTATGAGGAGTTTCCAGAGCTATTTCAACATATGTGCCAGTAACACCAAAAATACAAAGGTGTCGGGATGGTAAGCGTGGGAAGGCCAATTCACAATGGATGCCACAGGTGGTGCACAGGTCAGAGATAGAACATGCACTAGTTACAATGTGAGCTGAGGCTTCGCACACCAAGGAAGTCCCAAGGAAAATACCGCTAGTTATTAGAGAAGAGGTGGGGCATGGAAAGTATCTAGACCCCACTCATAAGAAATAAGTGTATTAAGAAACCATGGATGTGATTTAAATCCTTCAAGGAGAGATCCAGTGCCTAAAAGAGAAGTCAAGACAGTTAGAGCAAAGAAAGAATGTTGAGGCTCCACAGAAGGATTTGGATGAGATTAGAAAAGTATGTAAGATGTTGAGGAAAGGAAATATCATCCCCTTGCTAGGAAAGAGGTTATGGGAGAAGGTATTACGTGCTGGAGGAGGGTGTAAGAGGAAAGTTCTGCATTCCAACCTTCCTCCCCACAACCTTGATTATGACAAAGATATTACCTTAAATGTTGTTGTAGATGGGTGGCTTCTAAGAAATATTCTGATTGACATGGGTATAAAATTCAATATTCTCACTCTAGATGCATGCCATCAAATGGGAAGGCCCCCATTACAACCATCTCCAAATGTGTTATATATGGCTAACAAGACAAAGGCAATGCCCATTAGTGTCTTGAAGGATGTTGTTATCATTATCCAAGGGGAAAAGTTCACTGGAGACTTAAAAGTCTTGGCGCTAGCTCATCATTACTTGGGGACCCCTGGTGTTATAAGAATAATGCTGACCTAAGGTTCAATGAGGGATACATAAGTTTTGAAAACAAAGAAGAGTGGGGCATCATCCCCTTAACTGATGGAAAATCACCACCCTACACTGAGCCCTTGGGAGAATAATTTATTGAAAATATCTATGTGTTCTCTATCAGAGACCCTTAGGTGATTCACCCTATGGAGGGAGTTATTCAATTTGAAGATGCTCAGTCTATGAGTGATACAACTAGTGTGGCATGTGAAAATTGGGCGCACGGGACTTATGAGCTAATTGGATGACAACTAAGAGGCTTTGTGATAAGGGTAATGAAGGTGCTATCAGTCAAGCTCCTGAGAGGGAAGAAGTTACCAAATAGCCAAACCTAAGGATTTATTGTGAGAAATGGAGGCTCAGTGGAAGAATGAGGTTGAAAGAAGAGGGATGCTCAACTATAATTTTCTCAGGACCATAGTGCATTGGTGGGCTACACACTATGATATCCTTCTAGAATTGTACGAGGTAAGAATCATGTTCTCTATTAGATTCTCCCAAAGGAATGCACCCACTGCAATACAAGACTACCATGGGAAGGAACCTGCCTCATCTCACGTCCAAGCATGTGAGAAAACATGGATGGAAGGTGAGGAGGCCTTTTCACCTTCTTTATGGGTGCATAATTTTGATTCCACCTTACATGGCTATGTGTGCACATGGTATATTCACTCAGAGATGCGTTGTCAGAAAAGAAATTGATAGGAGTTGGCAGGTGACCTCCTTCAAGATTTTGAGTATCGGAGTACTTAACCATTGGTGGATAGGGCGTTCCAAGTTATTAAGTTCCTAACGATGGGAGATAGTGCTATAACTAAAGATAGAATATTGGATTTATTGGGTGAACCTGGCTTAGAACCACACCTTGATGAAGAAGAGTCAGTAGAGGTGCTTCTTGAGCACGCATGCATGGATAAAAAAAAGGGAAACATGTTCTATGTGATAGATGGTGAAGAGTTGGAGAATTTGGATGTTAACCATATTGAAGGTATGTGTGAGGTTATTGATAGTGATGATGAGCAAGCACACATCTACCATGATCCCCTCAAAACAAAGAAGGTTAACATTGGTTGAGAAATGGAATCTAAGGAGGCCACTATTGGAGATTATTGGTTAGAATAATCACCTTACATTCATGCCTTTTGGACAGAAGAATCACCTGTTGTGTTTTTTGCGTATTAGTCTAGGCATTTCAAGATTTTATACATAAGTTTTTGCAAGTTTACGTTGATGACTAGACAATATAGTCACTAGTGAAAGACCATTGTGACAATTTGAGACTGATGTTTGAGAGATGTTGGTAGTTGAGAATATCCCTCAACATTTGAGAAATGTGTTTTTGTTACTCCATTTGGGAACCTAGTGGGGAATATTATATATAAGGAAGGATTTCTGGTGGATCTCGCCAAAGTTATTGTTATTGTGGGATTGGGGGAGCCTACCAGCTAGATCGTAATATGTGGATTCCATGGGCATACGAGATACTACCAAAATTTTATCAAGGGGTATGCAAAAATCATCGTGCCATTGGATACGTTACTAAAACACAAGAGTACCTTTCATTGGGGAGAGACGCAACAGATGAAGTTTGACACTTTGAAGGATAGGCTTGTCACTGCATCCATACTACGATTTCATTCTTGGGATAAACATTTCCATGTGCATGTTGATGCTTAGAGTATGGAAATTGGAGCAATATTATCTAATCCTAGAGAAGGTATTGTTGACCACCCCTTGTGTTTTTCTAGCAGGAAGTTAACACCAGTAGAGCAGAACTACACCACTAATGAGTGTAAAGCACTGTCAATGATCTATGCACTGCATAAGTTTAGGAAGTACCTGCTTGTAACACCCTTTTATATTTTACATGGATTGCATCACATTGAAGTACTTGGTGAACAAGCTTATTTTTCAAGGGAACATATGTTGGTGGGTCTTGTTGTTTCAGGAGTTTGATTTTACAGTTGTTATGAAACTAGGAAAGAGTAACTCAGAGCATGAGCATTTGTCAAGAATTGACTCAAGGGAGGACTCACATAGTTTTGAGGATGCAATGTTATATGTGCAACTATTTAGGTTGTGGTGCACACCCTCTTACTTTAGAATATATTGCTATGTTTCTCAAAATGAGTGTGGTGCCAGAAGGAATGAAGACTTTGGAAAGAAAACAATTAGCCATATACGTCGGGTCCTACATGCTATGAAGTGGAGACTTATACAAACTAGGCCATGATGAGGTTTTGCACCGGTGTGTGTTGGAACATTAGCATGTTCCAATCATGGAAGAAGCACATGGTGGGATTGCAAGAGGGCACTATGCAAGGAATACCACAACCCGGAATATTATACTCAGAGGGCTTTGGTGGGAAATCATCTACAAGGATCGCATTGAAATCAACGAGCATGGCACCCAAGGAATGGTAAGTGGAAAAAATGTATAGGTAGAAAGGTTTATCATATTTAGGTGGGATGAGCACATGTGGCTGAATAAGGTATTTCTTCAATGCTTTACAGGATTTGTGGCACTAATCATTCCAATTGAAGGAGACATCCTTTTTAAGAAGATGATTAAAAGGGTGACATCGGTTTGAAATTTGTGAAATAAATCGTCGAATGGATAACAATTTACCTTGAAAACTATGAATTATTCAAAGGTTAGTAGGTGGAGGAATATCAAGAATAGCCTTTATTTTTACGGGACCAACTTTGATACCCCATAAAGAGATGATGAAACTAAGGATTTTTCCAGAGAGAACAACAAAGATGCACTTCTTTGGTTGAAGGTGAACACAATATTTAATGAGATGATTAAAGATGATTTTGAGAGATTGGAGGTGTTCATCACAACTTTTGTATTTACCGAAAAGGTTATCGATATAATCTTCCAATATTTCATGCATGATGTCATGGAAGATATAGGTCATAGCACGTTGATAAGTTGCACCAGCATTTTTCAAGCCAAAGGCCATACGCGATAACAGATGGTCCCCCAAGGGGTGATGAATGTGGTTTTGTGTTGATTTTTTGGTGTGAGTAATATTTGATTATAGCTCGAGAACTTGTCCATAAGAGATATCATCTCATGAATGCCTATAAGATCAACGATTTGGTCGATGTTAGGCAAAGGAAAATTATCTTCAGGGCTAGAAAGGTTAAGATTGTGGAAATCCATGCAGATGCGGAGTCCCCCCGTTTCCTTGGTGACAAGAATGATGTTATAAATCCACTGTGGATATCTAACTGATAAAATGAAGGAAACAGAAAGAAGGTGTTGGAGTTCTTATTTCACAATAAGGGAAATGCGTGGATGCATTTTTTGCAACTTCTATTACACAGGTTTAGCATCGCGGATAGTCACAATATTTAAGACCATGATATCTGGGTCAATACTGGGCATATCGGCATAAGACCAAGAAAAAGCATTTTTATGATCTAGAAGTAAAGAAGTGAAGTCTTACGGTTCAAAAAAATATAAAGATTGGCCTATCTTTAGAATTTGAGGGTCATCCTAAGTGTGAATGTTGATCTCTATGGTCAATTCATTCAACATGGTTTGTGTCTCAGAAGGTAATAACTAATGAATGTAATAATCTTCTACACCTAAGTAGGTGAGAATGGAATCATCATCCTGACATTGATAAAAGGTGTGTCGTCATCGATCATGTCAAAATAAAGGAAATGAAGGAAATAGGGAGCCTCATCATCATGTTAATAGGTTAGAGGTCCCAAAGAAATGGTTTTCATGAAAACAAAAAGTTATGTGGGATGGATTCTGGATCCATGGAATCCATTGATGAAGGCAGTGCGATAGGCAAAGAAGGTGGAGTAAGTGGTAATGTAGGTGAAGAAGGTGTATAAGGTTAATCTTTCGCTATGAGGTTGATTCAAGCCTTCTTAGGATTAGGTGGTTCATCAAATCTGACACCACGATGGTCGTTATGTTTGTGGGTGGTACAAGGTATGGCTGTGTGATGACCTTGTTTGTAAAGATCAAATCCAAAGCCCTTCCAAGCACAACGATGAAGAAAGGTGTTGGTGATGCGGCGATTGGTTATATATAAGAAATCAGATGAAAAAGTTCATGTTTAGGTGGGTTGTTCAAGAGAATAAGAAGAAGTGTCAAGTTCCCCAAGTGTTAGGTTGGTGCAAAGGTGGGGAGGACCATATGGAAAAACTCACCTACATGATAGTTGTAATGTGGGTGTTGATGAAGGCTTCCATACTCTTGATGAGTTTAGAAAGTTTCGATGTTGTACAAGTAGTATTTCTCTATGGTAAGGCATTGAAAAAAACCTACTAAGGGGTCAAATATTAGTACTTAGGTGGCAGGAATGGATGATCTACTCAAAGTTTTAGAAGAAGGGTTGGTAGATTGGCTAGCTTTAGAAGTTGTGGCGGTAGTAGGAATAGGTGAGTTCGTTGAGGAATATGTAGTAGCAAAAGTGTTAGATGAATTAGTTATAGAAGATAAAGTAACCAAGGTATTAGATGAGTTAATTATGGTAGTAGATGAAGTGACTGTGGTTGTATATGCTCTAACTATAATAAGGACATCATTTGGTTGATACAACATGTTGCAGGTTTTGAAAGGTGAAGGATTTTTCCTAAATGGTGTTAAGGTGCCCTTCATATTTGAATTTTATTCAACATTAAAGGGTCAAAGGTACACACCCCATGGCACGAATCCAAGGTCGGCCAAGAAAATGTTATAGTGGAATTCCCCTTCAAGAACATACAATTATTCAAGAATGGTGCCAAGGGTAGTGGTCATAGCATCATTGAAATAATGCGTCAAAACTAGATTATTATGCACACAATTGGTGGGTATGACCACTTGTTTGTATGCATGCGATGAAATAATATTAATGCTCACATATTTTTCAATCATAACATGCCGGACATAAGTATCTTCGAAGTAGATGGAGATAAAGAGGGTAGGATTAGGATCCTTTGAGTGGAAAGGAGTAATCTCTAAGTCATAGAAACTAATGGCAAAAACTTGGTGAGTGGTAGGGGGTGGAATTTTTAGGAAAAGTGGTCAGATCAGCCACATGATGAGGAGTGAAGATGGTGGCAATGGGTGTAGGGTCATTTGGTAAAAACTCAATAGTTTTCAGGATATTAAGGAGGGCCTAACAATGAGACTCAGAGGTTTGGATGAGGTCATACAAAGACATTTTTACAGGATATTGATGAAGTTGTTTGATCATAGTATGATGTGCAACTCCATTAGAAATATGATAGGTTTGCCCATGGATTGTTACCTTGGGGACAGGGAGCAGTTGGAAATGGTGGGTGCTTAGTACACTACATGGGTTGTCATCTTTCTCTTTTTCCTTTTACTTTATGTGATCAAGTGGTAACTCAAACCATATTGATTTCAAATATTAGATGAGGAAAAGAGGGTTGTGGAGGTGGAGGTGAAGGCCATTGAATATAAATAGGATGGAGCTATGTGGTGGGTAGGTGAAATGGGAATAGAATTCTCCTTAAATATGTCATCATCATTTAAATACCATTTGAATTATAGATTTGAATTAGAATATTTTTGAAGGCCCTTACACCCTTCAATATCATCCTCTAGGGAGTGATGATATGAATATATTTTAGTATCGTCAAGATTTTTTGGTTTTGGGCTTGAGCGGGGTTGTAAGGCTTAATGGGTTAACAGTGGGCTAGTGGATTTTTCTAACAACCGAGTGAGGATGTTAGAATGTGACCATGTCAAGGGATCACAATGAGAAGTAAAATTTGGGTTTTGGATGAAGGCACGTGTGATTCTCGTGAAGGAGGGTGGAGTTGGAGGTTGATTTGGGTTTAACAACGTTTTTCGGTAAGTAGTGTGGTTTTTAGTTTTGGATGTACCTTCTTAGGTAAAGGTGATGGAGTAAGGCATGAAGAAAAATCAGATGTAGAAGGTATAGGCATTCAAGTAAAACAAGGTGATAATAGAGGTGTGGTTGCAGGTAATGCAGAGGGTGGTGGTAAATGAAAAGGTAGAGGCATGGGTGATGAAGAAGACATCAGTAAATAGTTGATCAAGGTGAGGGTGTGGGTTGTTTCTCTTTGATTTTTCCTTGGAGGAGAGGTTTCTTGACCAAGGTTAATGGATGTGGGCCTAAGATTGATGGAAGAGGTGAAGGTGAATAGGAAGGTGTATGAGAGACCGGGGTATGAGGCTTAGGAATTTGTGTCTTCCTCTTAAGCATGTGAATCGACTTGGTGGTGGTTTGTGAAGAGGTGTTCAAATCTAGCTTCATGGGAGGATGGACTAGACTAGGTATCGGCAAGGTCCCCAACCTACTAGTAGGTTTAGCTGCAGTTGAAGGCTAAGGTGTAGATGAAGTTTTGGGTGCAGGTGAAGGTTAAGGTAAGGGTAAGGTTGATGAAGAGGATGCTAATACAACCAACTCAGATGTGACATATTTAGTTTCCTTGAATATTTTAGGATAGATCATCGAATTATCCAGAAAAAACATCTGCATTTGGGTAGTTACTAGGAGCCAAAATGTTTCACCGCAAAGTAGAGATAAAACAAATAAGAAGTAAGGGTAAGGAGGAATACTTGTGATAATAGAAAAAGGTGTGCACACATAGAATGTTGACCAAGATGATTGCGAAGAGCTTCCCTTTGGCTAGGAGGAATGACATGTTAAGAACACAACAAGACCACAAAAATGATTTTAAGTAGCAAATGGCAGTGGACTACCTAGCGAAGGCTAAATCTGAGAAGCGTGATGCTTCCTTGAATGGTTGTCAATCCATTATTATAAAAAATTAATGCAAGGGAATATTGTAAATTAATGAATCCTACTGTATTCGAAAATATTTAGGTATCTCCTATAACATACAAGAAATAAATTTAATCTAACATACAAAGTTACGATTAAATCTAAAGGTTTGATTGGTTGGTATGGGGTTACAAATCTAACAAAGATTGTAGATGAGCTCTATGTGATATTTGGTGGGGTTTTACTATTTTTTGAGTGAGTTGGAAGCTTGCTGGTTGTGGGAAAGTTACCAGTCATAGAGACCGATATCGGTTAGGCAACTGATGCTAGTTAGGTGACTGATGTCGATAGGGGCAATTGGCTAGAAATATTTAAAAAGAGTTGACATGAGCTCTCTGTGATTGCACAAAGAGTTGGGAAGGTTTTGGTGAAGTTGTGGGATTACTAGAAAGTCTCATAGATCATAAGAATGGTATTTGGGAAAGATATGGAGGTTCTGTGGGAAAATGGTCAGATGGAGGTGTTGTAGGAGAGACCCTGGTATGAGAGGTAAAAGAATAAAATAGATAACTAGTAAATAACTAATCTACTGAAACCAATGACAAAGAAGAAATAATACTTACTTGTGGAATTTAGGTAGAAAGAAGGTGTTGGTGATGGTTGTAGGAGAATGTGATCCCGAATGAATGCAGTAGTGGTAGGAGCACATATTACTTCCCTATGAGTGCACTGGAGCTTTGGATCAATCTCTTGATGAACTATGTGGTGTTTGAACATTGTAAGGGTATCTACTATGTCACAAGATCACTGAAAAGCTTGAGAGTCAGTATACAATGTTGTAAGAGCTAGAACACCAGATTTAGAACCTGAGTAAAGATTTTGGAAATCTTATTTAAGGTAATCGACAATGGTTAGGTGACCGGCACCGGCAGAGGAATAATAGGCATTGATTAGGGAAAAAAGGTCCAGTTTACTAAAATAGGATTTTCCCTCCCAATTTGAGCGTGGGTCAAATATTTTTATGATTTAGGAGTGTTATTCCTCGCTAAATCACACATGAAGTTTTTGTGGGAAGTTGTTAGTAATTACTTTTAGGGTTAGAATAAGTATTAGATTGTTAGAGGAAGTGGGGAATTATTCTAAAGTAATAAATAGGGTTGGAATGGGTCTACAGTAAGGTGGAGAGGTGAGGTAGATAATTAACTTAATTTTGGTAATTAAATTAATAAAAGTGTGTGCAAATGGGCATAGTGGGGGTGTAGTGTTGAATTAATTAATTAAAGGGGGTTTAGAGGGTTGTGACCCCATTTTTGGTGTCTACAAACTGAAAGGAAGAAACGATGTTTTTAAATTCATAACTATAGATTGCAAGTGGAGAAAAAGAGAAAAGAGGAAACATGTGTGGGATTAACTCTAGAGAATGCACAAGATAAATTGTATGGAGCGAGCTCTAGAGGTGATAAAAGGGAGAAGAGAGAATTTAGCCAGAGGAGAGTGGTAGTGTGCAAGTGTATAATGCCAAAGAAGGAGGTTATCAAAAAGGATAATATGGTCATTACATACGATGAGCACACTAAATATTACGTAGATCGATGAGCTAAAAAAATTAATAGGAGAGAAGAGAGTTTAAATTCAAATAAATAATGTAACAATGAGATAAACATCTTAACCAAGGGACATGAACAAGAAATTGTCATTGAATTCCATGCGCACACAAAGGGTGACTTGATGTCATAAATATAGGCCATTGAGAGAATGGAAGGAAGTGTGTGGAGCCCAAGGAGTGGACTAGATGAATGCACAATTGAATAATGAAGAGTGTGTAGAAGAAAGAGTCACAACATGAGGATCAAAGTGTATAAATGATTGCACATAAAAATATGTCCTAGAGGAAGGATAGACAGGTTAAGTAGTTAGGTGTAAAGAAAAAGATACCGCAATAAATAGACAGAGTGCAAGAGATTATGTAGATGAAGAAACTATGAGCATATGAGTTGAGAAGCATGAATAAAAATACGTGCTCAGCAATAGTAGCACCATTACAAACAAAGAAAAAATAGTGAAGAGAGTTTCACCGAAGGTAACTAAAGCAGAGTATCCCATGAAGGATGTTTCTAGAGTGCACATGAAAAAGAATGCATTAGAAGATAAAAAGGCATATGAAGGTCTCAAAAAAGTGGAACATGTAGAGGATAAAGTGAGAGAAGAATATCGTAACCTAATGGAGGGATTCCATAAAGAAAGCAAAGTTTTCTTGAAGGAAACAAAGGAATAGAATGTGGTGGAGCATACATGAGAAGATGAGTACAAAGGAGAATTATAAAAAGAAGAATTTCCCTTGAAGTAAATGTTATCTCCGAATCAAATCACCCTTAAGTTTTCACAAGTGTGTGTGCTTGAGCTCACGATATTATTGGGTAACATGGGTACTATCTCCAAGTTGTGGGACTTTCGAATTAATATAGACCTCCAGAGAAAGTTGGTTCTTACTCCTAACCTACCTACCATAATATACTCTAATGCAAGAAACACTATCTGTCCTAATCTAGCTTTCCAAGGGACCAGGGAGAGAGAGTTCATGAAAACAAAGCCTACACTAAAGTGGTGATACACTAGAAAAGGAGGGTGTGAGAATAGTATCTAATGTCTGAAAAAACAGAAGCAAAGTGCATACTAGAAGGGGTGATAACAGTTCTCCACAATCTAGCAACTGCATTCACAACAATATTTCATGCACACACAATGATAATGAATCCCAACAACAACATAAAATAGACACAATATATTTGCAATGAGTTTGAAAGGGCAAGAAGAATGCAAAAAAACATAGCAGGGGAAGATAGGGGTCTAGATCACCATGCAAGTAGTCCACTATAAGGACCTGTAGTACATTGACTTCACAAAACAAATTTGGTAGGTTTTGTTATTGAAAACTATCTCTTTTTATAATGAGCCCAACACTCTAATTTATAGAATTCTGAGACGAGAGAGAGAGGGAAAGATGAAAATCCTGAAATCTGACTTCCCACCACTTGAAAGATGTCATAAATGAAGTGAAATGATGGAATTTTGCTTGCAAAAGGCCCCCCATACCGGCCCATAACTTGCATCAGTGAGATATGTCATCTTATACTTCATTGAATGCATCCCAACCACCACTAAAATCATTATTCTGAATTGGGCACGTTTTCTAAAAACTCACCATTGACTCCTCATGAAATTCTAGATTTCTTGATTTCTTTGCATGAGGCCTAGAACCACAATTCCAATAGTACCATTTTTTTGTGTTTTCGTTGAGAAATGCAAAAGTTATGGCCTTTTGAGTGTGGGCAGTAATTTTTCAGTTTGCCAAGCATTTATGTTATTTAACGAGACGGGGTATTTAATTTATTAGATATGGAGATGTTTCCTTTATTTTTGGGGTAGAGGACATCGTGCTCATTCTATAAAGTCAAATTTCATAAAAAATTGGAGCTTCGGGTCAAAAGTTATGGCCATTTGAAGTTTGGGGGGTCTATGATTGACAGTTTCCTTTGTATGTGGCTATTTTGGCTTTTTGGCGAACTCGTGTCCGAACGTCCCATGGACCGGCTAGGCCTCCTTCCTCCACCTTTTCTAATTCTTTTTTACTATGAAAATTTTGGGTTTGGATGTTCCATGTGTCCCTTCGTTGATCAGGCCATCAGGGACGTTGACCTCCGCATTTGCTACATCTCCTTTGCAATCGTCCCTTTTGGAATTTTGGATCCTTGCATATCCCAACATCCCAAATATCATACACACTAAGTGGGACAAAAAATTCCAATTTTTTCGATTGCTTCTACCTGCGGCTGTTTTGGCTTTTCAGGTTCCAGACGTCCCTCGTGAACCTGTGCGTCTTGGAACCAATTAATCCAACTTAACTAATTCCTTGCAAATCGGCCATTTTCGGCTTTTTTGAGTCCCAGCTGTCCCGACATCTTGTGGACTATCTAGGATGACTTATTCTGAATTTTCCAATTTGAACTATGTTTTGGCCATTTCAGATTTTCGAGGCTTGACTATCTCTCTTGAACTTGTGTCTTCTAGGACATATTTTTCCACTTTTTCCGCATTTGTCTTCATCCTGAGCATTTCGGCCCCAAACTTAGTATGAAGAACTTTGGTATGACTCACACTAGTTCCATCCACAGCCATCAAACCTGATTTGTATTAAAATAGGCATGCGACTTCATTTTTTTAGATTTTTGCAAGTTTTTACTAACTCCTTGGATTTTTCTTGGACATGGGAGTTAGAGGAGAGCAAGGAGGTACCGAAAAATCCAAAACTTTTTCCTTCGATCCATTTCCACTTGCGCAGCCTGAAGAAATGATGCAGGTTATCAAAATTACCTTGAGGGGTGAATTTTGGATAATAGGAAACAAAGGAGGAGAAGCATGAGGAGAAAGATGCAGAGGAGTTACAAAGGGAGAAAAGTGAAGCATAAGAAGAGAAGTGGAGAAGAATGATATCCACGTATATCTCAAAGGTGAAGGTGACTATGAATTCTCTAAGGAGAATGTGTGTAGTATAATTGATTTTCCCCAGGGAAGTGAAGAAACATGGCTTGTAGCCATAAGAGGAGATTGCACAAGGATGAAGCCACACAAAAGAATAGAATAATATGGTGGAGTATCCATAAATGAAATAATAAGATGCATGATAGAGGGAATTACCAGGAGAAGAAGGGTGAATAAAGGGATAAAAACCAAGAGGGAAATGGTCAAAGATGGGTATAATTTTATGAGTGTGCAGGAAGATATATATTTTTTGGAGAAGAAAGTAAGAGAATATATCGCTAGAGGATGGACAAAAGGAATAAGTCACGGTCTAAAGGACACAAAGGGAGAAAAGGTGAGAAAGTGCAAAAGGATTGAGTTTACTGAAAAAGCCCGTGAAGAGAAAAAGGGCATAAAGAAAGAAGGTTATGGAAAGGAAATGACAAGGAAATAGGACTAGAATGAGTGAAGCACTGTAAAGAAGAGAATACCGAGAGAAAATTGAACATAGAAGGAATGTACAAAAGGAGGAAGCCTAAAGATGAATATGGAAAGGACAAAACAAAACCCTGAAGGCTTTAGCCAAAGGTGTTGGACTACATTGTAGATGTCGTAAATTCCTTTTAAATAAATATAAGAAAATATTTGTGTTTATTTATGATGTGTTGGGATCTATAAACCAGAAATATATTCTAGTTCCAACCCACCTACTTTCAGGTGGTATCAAAGATTGGTTCCTTCCTACGAGAAAAATAGGGAAGCATAATAGTTTGTAGTACGCAAAACATGAGGCAGCTAGCACATAAGATGTGTTCTCCATAATGAATAAAATGTGGGTAGAGAACGTGAGGAGATATCTCAGAGTTTATCCACTTGAGAAGATGATGATATTGCACTAGAGGGCAAGATGTCAACAAGAAAATGGAAATATTTAGATGTAGCAGTCACAGAAATGTTAGAGAGAGTGATGAAGGTGATAAATAGTGTTAATACTGGACTGGAGGGTGTAGATAAATACCACCAGAGGAGATGGGTTCTTGTGGTATGAAGTATCCATAATAATATGTAAGACTCAAAAAGGAGTCTATATTACAAACAAATATGTAGTGAGGGAGCACCTGTAGAGAACCAAAAAGAAGAAATGGTGTGTATAGAGGCATAGCCAAAGGATTTTCAAGTGGAGTACAAGAGTGAAAAGGAAACATGTACGGGAGTACCACCATATAATTGACAAGTGAAAATTCATGGAGGGAGCTCAAGATATGAGAAAAGGGTATAGATAAAAGTCACTTAGAAAATATTTTCAGTGCTTAATAATATTACCCTAAGGAAGGATGATTCCAAAAAGGAAGATATGGTCACTACATAAAATGAGAACATGAAATATTGCATAGATTTGCAAGCTATAGAAATGGAAAGGAGAGAAGAGAGTGTGCAATAAAGTGAAGAATGACACATGGAGATAAATCTCCTAGCCAATGGACGAGAGGAAGAAATGGTCACTGAAGGTCATGCACACACAAACGGTGACTTGATGTCATAAATAGAGGCCATGGAGAGTGAATGACATGAAGTGTGTGGATTCTAAGTAGTGGACCATAGGAATGCACATCTGAAGAATGAAGAGAACATGGAAGAAAGATTCCCAGATTGAATACTAGAGTGTGTAAATGTTTGTGCAAAATAAGACATCCCATAGGAAGGAAAGATTAGGTGCATAGTTAGGTGTGTAGAAAAATATAGCCTAGTAGAGAGATATATTTAGGATATTACATAGATGAAGAAACTATAAGGAGAGGAGTTGAGGAGAGTGAATACAAATACACACACAACAATGGGAGCACCATTGCGAAGGAAGAAGTGGATAAGATATTTTCCCCCGAAGGTAACTGAAGTAGAGCATCCCATAAAGGAGGATTCTTTAGTGTGTGTGTGATGTAGGAACATAACTCCAAGCATATAAATATAGCTTACAACATTGAATTTTTTTTCAGTGTGTTTTTAGGTATAGGGGGGTCATTTGGAGTCATTTAGTGTTATTAGTTTTGTTCAAGTCCCTCACAAATTTGAATATTACATTTTCACTCCAAAAGTGCAAATTTGAATTTTAAGGGAATTTTGGGTTTTATTTGGTGTATGGATGTTATCTTGGAGTAATAAAATAGGTGTTAAGGTTGTGGAAGGTCCTATTGACATCTAGGAGTCATAGTCAAGTCATATCTATGACCTAATTATAATGTATTAATTTTTTTTGACTAAATTTGAGTCCTTTAATGTTATAATAAACACAAAACCATGTAAGATGGGAGGTCTTATGATACCTAGATTCGGTTAGAGGTGAGAGATAACATATTTAAGAATCATTGTAACTAATTTTGATCGACATTTGAATGTTCATGAAATGATAAGGAAGCTCTAAAAAATTTTGAGGAGCGATTCTTGTGTATACACAACCTTGTGATAGTTTTTTCAATTTGTTTTGTGCATTTTGGTAAGCATTGAACTTTTTCATGCAATATAATGAAGATAAATAATGGTTATTTACTATGGTAAGGATACTTTTTGTGTTTTTTTTATAATGATCGTGTATGTTTTTTATCAATTGTGAGTATGATTTAGGATAGGGATACTTTTGCAGACATGTAACAAGTTATTTGGGACTTATAACAAGTTTAAGCCTATTATTTTAGTGAAATAACTCAAACTATGAATGAATATTGTAACCTAGATGGGATTTAATACATGCTCATGTTCCAAAAACATCCTTAGAGATCTTGGAGAAAATGAATACTTAGCTGTGATTAGTAGAAATATAGAGAAGAGGACTGAGAAGCCTTGTTCTTGAGGGTATAACATAGTGATTAGGCACCATTTTCAAATTTGAGGTTATTATAAATCCTTATTGTTAAATCTAACATATGGAGGATGATAAGACATGTAGTTGGATATATTTTCAAGATTTAATGCTTCATTCTAGTTATTTGGTTACAAACATACCCCTACAAGGTCGGTAGGAAACCCTACCAAAGGTTTAGCGAAGATTGGTTGTTTGAAGGATTTAATGATGGAATTAAGGTATGAAATTGTGAACTTCTGATCTCAATATCTTCCCCTTTTATATTCTTGAAGTTTTAGATCATAAAAATATCCAAGACTTTGTTTTCCATGACAATGTGCACTAGAAAATTGTAATGTACAATATTACATTGCCAAGGGGACAAGAGTTGAAGGTTGAGTGATTCTAAGAGAGAATTGATCATTGAACGTTTATACATATCATCCAAGTGAAGGGAAGAAAGAGAATCAAGGGGTTTGAAAATTTAAAAATTCATCATTTACTCAAAATGTATGACAATTTACTCTTAAGAGACTTGTACTGTCCATGAGACCTAATTAGAGAGAGAAATAGTGTCTCTCAAGGTCAACTTTCTCTGAAGAAAGATGCCATGAAATTTTAGAGAGAGGTGGAGGAAAGAGATAAGAGAGTTACACTAAGATTTGGAGAGTGAAATTTTACACACACCTCAGGGAGGAAAAAGGGAACTTGGAAAATTATTTAGTTTATTATGGGCAGTTGTGGTTTTCTCCAACCACTAACTCACCTGTGGAATGCTCTTAAGAAGCATTATGAGGGTAGTTTTGAGGTAAAGAGAAGATAATCAAAGCTAGGGTTTGTTTTGTATCATTTTTATGATTGAATAATCATTTTATGAGGTCTAGTAATAAGCTAAAAGAATAATTCAATCCTAAATTGAGGTTTAAGGTCAAATTTGGCTTAACAAGGAAGAATTCTAAGCCTTGAAAAGTGAGTATCTTGACTTGTAAAACATTATTTTTGGATATTTTGATCAAATTAACATTGTGGGTTGTTTGTAAGTGAATGTATCTTTGCAGCATTTGTTATTAGAGTAGGAAAATACATTTGAATAAAATGAGAAGAGAGTGGTATAATATAGAGGAGGAAAGAGAAGAAAACATGGTACAAGTTTAAGAAGAAAGAAGGTCATCTTGGGAAGAGAAGATGGATTGGATGATGGAGATCTTAATGAACATGTTAGTAGGTATAAAAGAAGCACAAAGAAGAATGAGGGTAGATATGAGTCTCTTGAAGCGAAATGGGACAACTAGTAAGGTGAAATTCACATGTAAATGTTATAGGTGTAAAAGAACTGCATGATGCAAGGCATATGAATTCCGTGAGATAGATACAAGGATGAAAAAGGTGGAAGAATATGTTTATTCTATTCTTCAAGGTGAAGGTAAGTCTCTTTTGTTTAGAATATTTTTATTGAAACCAAATAAGGTAATGACATATATGACTCAAAGAAGAAATTTGTTTAGAACTAGGTGTAAAACTAAGGGAAACTGTTGTAATATGATTATAGAAAGTGGAAGTACTAAAAATTTGGTTTCTTTTGAGATGGTAGAGAAGTTGGGTCTAAAGAGAACAATGCACATTAGCCTATATCAAGTTTCTTGGATACAAAAAGTTCATCATGTCTTGGCTAGGGAACAGTTTCAATTAGATTTCTAGATTGGAAGATATAATGAAAAAATGTTGTGTGATTTGGTACCTATGGATGTATGTCATGTGTTGTTGGGCATACCTTGGCAGTATGATAGACAAGGATTGCATGATGGTAAAAAATAATTCATATACTATTGTGTCAAATGGAGAGAACCACACTCATTTTCCGATAACAGGTGAACAATATCCACAAGAAGGGTTGGTTATGATGATGTTAGCTAAAAAATTATTTATGGGAACTAGAGAAACATGAAAAGATACATTACTAAGGGTTGTTTAAGCCTTATATTTTTATATAATAGTTGATTTAGATGATGATGATACAGGTATGAAGGTGAAAGAAGAATTTCAGTTTTGTGGAAGACCAAGGAATCTTGAGAAGATAGAATCTTTTGAGATTCCTGAGAGAAAATAGGATAAGCGACAACAAATTCCAAGTCAAAGGCACAAAAAATTGAATAAGAAGATGAAGAGGTCTTTGAAGAGGCCTTACACATGTTTTTACATCTTCATGATAACAATGAAGGTATGGTGCACAAAAAGGCACTTAAAAATGAAAGTGAAGACAAATCTAAGGAAGAGGTGAGAGGAATGAAACATACAACAATACCAGAGGATGAAAATCAATTTTGTAAACAGGTTGTGAAGGCCTCAAGGAAAGAAGAGGTCAAGAAAGATGAATATGGTATATTGAAACAAGAGAGAGATGAAAGAAAAGTGAAGAAGCACATGATGAAGAATCAATTGATGTAGTTGATGGAAGTGATGAGGAAAGTAAGAGAGAAAAGGATACAGGGAACTAGTCCCATGAAGAAGACATGGATGTAAATGAGAAGGTGAAAGAGGCATTTAATCCTCTTATTTTTCAATCCAACAATGTCTTGAGTTTTGAATGTGCGGGTACAAATGATTCGAATGAAGATGTGAATCAATTGGTGAGTGGACAAATGAAGGTACTTTGTAAAGGAAAGTGAGCAAAGGAAGTGACAAAGAAAGATCTGTAGATCATAAAATATATGAAGACCAAGATGAGCTCTTATGAGCACAAAAATTAAGAAAGGTTGAGAAAGAAACAAAGCATGATGATGCAAGGAAGAAATCAGACCTTGAGAGAGAAGAAAACAGTCAAGAAATATGGTGAAAAATAGACCAAGAAGAAAATAAAAGTCAAGATCAAGAAGAAAGTAAGTGTGAGATGGAAATGCTAGACAAGAAGGCGGATGAGAATCAATGTTTTCAATCTAATCTTTCCTTGAATGAGGTGTATGCAAGCATGCCAGATGAGATAGTTATAAGAAGATTATTATTTCAAGAAAAAAGGACTAGGTTTAGGTTTCAAGAACATTAAGACTCAAAAAGGAGGATGATATTGATAGTTTAACAGTATTGAAGGATGAAGATACATTCCATGTGAACATGAATCAGGTCTATATTCTCAAATACAAGGTGAAAAAAAACAACAAATAGTCCTAAAATCATCATATTTTTCAAGAATATGATTAATTCAAGGATAAATAAGCATGTAAGAAGTATGAAGGATATGATGAATTCATGGAAGGCGTGGTATGGACTTAAGATCCTCCTCAAGAATATCATCATCAACTGGAAATAAAAGAAGAAGAAGAAGAAAGGCTAGCACAACACAAATTATAGGGAAAATTTCTTTCTCCCTTAAGAGTATGATGTAGGATAATTACTCCAAGCATGTAAATATGGCTTGCAGCATCAAAAAAATTATCGGTGTGTTTTTTTGGTCTAGGGGGTCATTTGGAGTCATTTAGTGTTGTTAGTTTTGTTCAAGTCCTTCACAAATTTGAATATTGCATTTTCCCTCCAAAAGTAAAAATTTGAATTTTGAGGAAATTTTGGCTTGTATTTGGTGAATGAATATTATATTAGAGAAATCAAACAGGTGTTAAGGTTATGGGATTTTCTATTGAGGTCTATGAGTCATAATCGATTCATATATGTGACCTAATTCTTAGGTCTTAAATTTCTAGACCAAAGTTGGGTTTCTTTGATGTTATAATAAATGTAAAACCATGTAACTTGAGAGGTATTATGATACATATATTCGGTTAGATGTGAGAGAGATAATATTTAAGCATAATTGTAACTAATTTTTATCATCATCCAAATGGTCATGAAATGATAAGGGAGATCCAAGAAAAGTTTGAGAAGTGATTCTTGTGTATACACAACCTTGTGAAAATTTTCAATCTATTTTATGCATTTGGGTAAGAATATAACTTATGTATGCAATCTAATGAAGATAAAGAAGGGTTATTTACTATGGTAAGAAAAAAAAAAAATTATAATGATCTTGTGTGGTTTTCATCAGTTGTGAGTATGATTCAGGCTAGAGCAACTTTTGTAGACCTGTAACAAGTTATTTGGGACTTCTAACAAGTTTTAAGCCTATTAGTTTAGTGAAATATCTCGAGCTATGAATTAATATTATAACCTAGATGGGATTTAATACATTCTCAAAATTCCAAAAACATCCTTAGAGACCTTGGAAAAAATGAAGACTTAACTGTGATTGGTAGAAATACAGAAAAAGAGGATTGAGAAGCGCCTGTTCTTGAGGGAGAAGAACATAGTGATTAGCCACTATTTTCAAAGTTTAGATTATTATAAATCCTTAACTCTTAAAGCTAACATGTGGAGAAGAAGGATAATATAGGAATTTTGGACATATTTTCATGCTTTTTAATTTGCATTCTAGTCATTTGGTTGAAAAAATACCCCTATTGGGTCTATAAGAAAACCCTACCTAGGGTTTGGCAAAGATTTTTTGTTTGAAGGATTTAATGGCTGTAATTATGGTATGGAATTGTGAACTTGTGATCTCAAAATCTTCCCCATGTATGTTATTAAAATTTTACATCATAAAAAATATCCAAGACTTTTGTTTTCCATGACAGTGTTCACTAGAAAACTATAGTGTACAGTATTACATTGCTAACAAGACAAGAGTTGAAGGGTTGAGTGATTTTTAAGAGATAATTAAACCTTGAAATTTTATACCTAGAATCCAAGTGAAGGTGGTGAAAGAAATTCAAGGAGTTTGAAGAGTTTAAAAATTCATCATTTACTCAGAAACCTATGACAGTCTACTCTTAATAGACTTATGCAATCCATGAGACCTAATTAGAGAGAGAAAAAAGTGTCTCTTAGTCAACCTTTTTCTAAAGAAAGAGATGCCATGAAACTTTAGAGAGATGAGAAATGGGTATCCTAAAAGGTTTTCCAATTTGCCAAAATTAGTGCCGTAGAACAAAAGTTTATGTCAGAAATTAGTGCTACAAGGAATGAATTAGGCCCTAGAATTGGAAGGAAGAGATAACAGAGTTACATTTAGAGTTGGGAGAGTGAAATTTTTACCACAAACCTCAGGGAGGAATAAGGGTACTTGGAAAATTATTTATTTTTATCTCTGAGTAGTTTTTTGTTTTCTCTAACTACCAAACTCACCTGTGGAATGTTCTTAAGAAGCATTGTGAGGGCAATTTTTGAGTAAAAAAAAAAGAGATTTGAAGCTAGGTTTTATTTTTGTATCACCTTGATGATTGAATAAGAATTATTATGAGTTGTAGTAAATAGGGGTAAAAGTAATAATCCAAGACCAAATTGAGGTTTAATTTCAAAATTTGCTTAAGAAGGAATAATTCTAAGCCTTGAAAAGTGTGTATCTTGACTTTTTAAAACACTATTTTTTGGAGATTTTGATCAAACTAGCATTGTAGGTTATTTTGTAATTGAATGTATCTTTGCATCAACATGAAAAATAGAGCAAGCATAGGAGAAAAAAGGGACCAAAAATGTCTCAAAGAATTAGATTGTGCATAGGATCTTGTGACGAGAAGAAGATCGTAATTGAGTAGAGGGATTACACAAGGAAAGAAAGGTTTTCCTAAATGCAACAAAGGAAGAACATTCAGAGTATAATTTAGGATAAGATGAGCATAAAGGATAATTTCAAAACTAAGAAGTTTCCCTGAAGGAAATAGAGGAGCATCATGAGAAGAAATTTGTAGAGGAATGGTGCAATGAGAAAAGTGCAAGAAGAGAAAGTGCAGAAGAATGAGATCCTAGTACATATCAAAGGTGAAGGGCAAAGATTAATTTTTCCAAGGAAAAATGTGTGTGAAAAAAATAGTGCTTCCCTGAGGAAGAGAAGTTTTTTTCTCTATAGCCATAAGAGGAGAGTGGACAAGGATGAAGTTTGTACCAGATAAGAGAAGAATATGATGGAGAGTATCTATAAAGGGAAGAATAAGATGCATGATAGAGAGAAACCCTGGGAAGATAAGGGTGAAGAGAGGGATAAATACTAAGATGGAAATGGTTCGAGATGGGCCATACGTTCATGAGGGGTTGTAGGAAGATATATTCGCTAAGGAGAAGAAATTAAGAGAAGAGAATGCCATAGGATGCACAGAAGTAAGAACTCATAGTTAGAAAGTTGAAAAAAAGGAGAAAAGGTGATAAAGTGCACAAGGATTAGGGGTGCAGAGAAAAATGGGTGTGAAGGAATAAGGTCACAGAAAGGAGGGGGACAAGGAAATAGGTGGTAGAAGGAGTGAAGCACCATAGAAAAGAGAAGGACCAATAAGGGAATTGTGAACATTAGGAATGTGTAAAAGGAAGAATCCCAAAGATGAGGATTTCAAGGAATAAAATAAATCTATGGAGGCTTTAGGCGAAGGTGGGTAGACAAGGGTGATTATAGACTCACATAAGATAAAGTTTTTAAGTGAGTGTAGACTCGGAAAGCATACGGCTCGTATGATAATCCTTAGGAGGAGAGGAGGACAGTTCAAGGAAAGCATGGACTTACACAGAATAAAGATAATAGCGAGAAGAGACTCGTGAAGGATCAAGATGAGAGATCTATTTGGTGGGATGAGGTCAAACTATGGTGGGAAAAGAATCTCACAAGTATGTGTGAGATAGCACAGAGAGGTGAAGAAGGACGGGGAAGAGACGTCTGAAGAAACATTGTGGCTAGGATTAGGTTCAGAGGATAAAGGATCCAAAACTATTCACCTCGATAGTTCAAAATGGTGGTTTTACCAACTCACTTAGTATAATTGAGGAGGACCTCAAGTATAAATTTACCTCAAGTGTTTGATGCAGGACCATCTAAGGTTCAATAAAATCCTACACAATTGTTGCTAATTATGGGTGCACGTAAGGTTAGAGAGAATGTGAGAAGGAAACATGGAAGGTGAAAAATAATGGAAGAGGATTGTATGGGAATGGCACAATGATTTAACACCATGTCTTGAGAGGAAGGTTCAACATAGAAATTTTAACAAGCATAGAAGATTAAATTGAGAAGGCATGCATGAAATTTTTTATAAGGAAATAATTAGAGAGGAGATCACACAAATGAAGGAATGTGTACAAGTTTGTGCATGGAAGAAATTGTGAAGAATTTGTGAGACATTTACAGAGTAAGAACAAAATATTAAAGTGCAGAGATACACATAGGATCTTGGTTGTAGGATGGAGCTTGGTCCATCTTACCAAATTGAAGGCACACAAGGTTTACAAAGGAGCTATGATCACGGTTCTAAAGAGTGTATGAACATTAATGAGGATTGTGTAATAGTGACAGCTTCTAAGGATGTGTGAAAATGCTTTGAAGAAGGCCCAAAATCCATTAAATGCATAAGATAATGTTGGAGGTGAAAGTCAAGAAAAATAACATGTGATAGAAGAATAAAATGGTGTGGTAAGGAAGTGTGAGAAAATACTTTCACATAAATATGGATAGTTATCAAAATTGACAAAACATGTCATAAGTTATTTGATAGGGATGCTAAAAAGGGTAGTATGAAGATCCAACTACTAGATCGATGTGGTAGAGTAGAGGCGTAGTAGCTCAAATATTTAAAGGTACTCAATTCAAATTTTAATATGAGAAGGAAAATTTGAAAGCATAGTATAGAAGGAGCTAGTCTACCCAAAGAAAAATTTCAAATGAGGAGAGAGAGGTGAGAAAATATATGGGTACAGGACTATAAAAGGAGGATTATTTCACCATTTAGGGCTACTGAGGGTTAGTATGGATGGGATTTAATGATAGTTGAGTCTGATAAAGGAAAAATAATATATTTAGGCCATTATAGCTAAGTTTTTTGGATGTTCTTGTGAGCACATAGTCCAGTCTAGGATAGGTCTTATGGTAACACCATAAAAGTGTCTAAAGCTCCATGTAAAAGACTATAAGCTCCATTTGAGAATATCTGC
Organism: Taxus chinensis; assembly: GCA_019776745.2. Lineage (NCBI taxonomy): Eukaryota > Viridiplantae > Streptophyta > Pinopsida > Cupressales > Taxaceae > Taxus > Taxus chinensis. The sequence goes on along the minus strand of CM034152.1, from coordinate 589,220,544 downwards.
ATTGTAGATACTGTAAATTCCATTAAATAAATATAAGGAAACCTTTTTCTTTCTTTCCATTGTGTTGGATTGTATAAATAGGAAGGATCTTCTAGGTATGACATGTCTGCTATCAGACATCATGAGTGATCCTCCTAGTGAATCCTCAATCATAAAAGTTCACAACTATGTCACTATGGTATTTTCACATACAATTTAGAATAAATACATTATCCATGTTAAAAAATATTATGTATAAATATAAGAACATATCCAATATACTCACCATGATTTATCTTAAGACATCCAATACTGATGGGTACATCTAACCCTCCATACACATTTACCTCATGGGTAGCTATTTGTGTACTTATGTCAATGAGAAATAATGGTGACCACCAAATATCTTCCCACTTGTGATTATTTTCCTTGGTATATCCTACATCATTAGAATTAGAAATATTGAAGTCATCTTATTTGGTATCAACCATTTGAATTATTGTGGGTATAAGATGGTCTCCCTACATTGAGCACATATATGTTTCCTATTCCATGCCATGATGTAAGTGACTTTATTGGATTTTGAAGGAATTCGACTCATATCTAAAATAATATCTAAATTAATCTAGTTACCATCCAATCTTTCAAAACATAACTACTAATTAAACTAGTTTTCTTATAAATGATATTATTGGAAAAAATATGCACTTTATAACTTCACATAAAAAATCCAAATCTTATTGGTATGTATAATTAAATACCTAAAAATAACATAAAATATGAACACATTGCAAAAATCTCACCAACTTGGAAAAAATCCAAACTTTTCAATAGAAAAATTAAATAATAAACAAACCTAATATAACCATTACAACAAGACTTGTCTCAACTTGTATGAAAATTAAAATACTAATCATAACTCCTAGACCTTCTAACTGAATTAACGTCTACTAAAGAATAATAAATATATAATCAAGATGAAAAATATCACCATTTAATAATATATGGACAACATGCAAGAAGCCAAAATTAGTTAAAGTGACACATACACACATATCATGTTGATTTAACCTAAATGGTTAATCTTTACTGGGGTAGTAACTGACAGTATATTATCCTATTCAATTAGTTTCCAAACTTAATTACAGTAATTGTTGGCCATTGTGTCTATGGTTTTTTCATTTATTTCAAATTTCATTGATGAAAAATTAAGTCTAGGTGTCATATGAGTCTCCATGAGGTTTCAATCAATGTCAAAAATGAAGGTTGATTGGTAGTGCCTGGTTTTGGTGAATTATATGGTGTCTCAGAGTTTGGTCTAGTAGGCATGGTCATAGTATGCATACTCAAAAAGTTTTTTTAATGTCATCATGAGTTCAAACATGTTCCCTAAGACGTGGAAGAGGTATCTAAGTGTCTATAAGTGGTCTCCATGGTCAGTTCATGATGAGGTTATCTTAAGTCGGGTCATCCAAGGCCTATTGCTAGACCTAGTGCATGGTACATGGTATGGAAGATTGAGGTATGGAAAAAAGAATTATTTTTTAAGCATGGGAAATGTGTCATGATTTTTCATAGGATGTATAAGATATGTATTGGGTCAGTATCCAGCTGGAAAATGCATTTTAAGGTCTTTATGGAGCAAGTTAGTGAAGACTAGTAAAGAAAGCATATGCAGGTATTAGTGGTGAGAGAGATGTAGATTCATTTAAGAATGTATTGTGATTTTTATAGTTTTATGAGGTTACTATGATTCTTCATATCAATTTTCAAGTCATTATGATGATATTTGATCAAGATATGAGGTTTTTGGCAAAATTGAGTTCTAAAGGAGGCAAAATCCAGCTCGATGGGTAACTTCAGATGCTCACACACTCTTTGCATGAGACATTATGGATTTTAGGGGTTATTTTACATTGATATAAAACCATTTTTAAAAAATAATGAATTGATATGATCATCATAAATTTATGAACAATCGTTAACAAACTAAGTTTCTCTTAAACCCTAGTGAAACCCTCATAATATAGTGATAAGAGAAATATGGATTGTATGGTCTTCAAATGATCTTAAAATAATATTTTTGATGATTTGGGCTTGTATATAATTCTTCTATGATTATTTTGGTGGTGGTTTTATGTTCTAGTTTATTCAACAAGTGAGAGAAAAATCCTAGTTTTGTGGAGATTCACAGTTTCAGGGATGAGATAGAAGCTTCATGATGAAAATTAAACTATTTTGGAATCCTTGGGAGATGTGTTAGATGGAAATGAAAAATTTTAGGTAGGTAAAGTGGATAAATTTAAAGATACATGTCCTCAAAGTATCCCTACCAATTTTGGCCTTAAGGGCTAAAAACTAGTCTTTTGGTTTGAAGTGAGTTAGAGTGTTTTTCATCATAGAGTAGTGTTTTATGGACTTGGATAGCTGATATAAATGATGTTTTAGAGCCTCTTGTTTTATCTTTTGATTTGATTTCATGTTTTTTCTCTAATATGCCAAAAATTCATTTTAGTTTTCTCAAGAAGTCTTTTGGTTCAGATGAGTAAATGTGATTTTTTCCAATTTACATATGCATGTAAGTTCTTGAATTGGTGTGTCAGGTATCCCTTGAAGTTTTCAAAATGGTTTTCGTGCTTTAAAGTTATGTTAAAAAAAAATTAGCATGTTTCCCTCAAGACTGGTTCTTGAATCTATTTTGGTAGTTTAGAATTGTTTCATAGACTGGTTTGGTTAAAGGAATTATGTTATGATATGGGGGATGAAATGAGTTCATATAGAAAATATATTTACATATATTTACAATGGTATACTACTTAATCCATGATGAAGAGTTTTGATAGGAAAAGTTTCCTATTTTCTGGGACTACTTTCTGCGTGTTTGAAGACCTAGGTCTGCATGTTTGCTTCTTGTTGTGCTCCATGTTGATTATAGTTAATGTAGAGGTTCTCGAACTACTTGATGGTGCTGAGATGTTTTCCTTGAATTGTTTGGATCTGTTGGTGTCTTGACAAATCTTCTATGTTACTTTGAAGATCATGATTCATTCGTTGGTGATGAAGACTTTTCTTTGAACTTGTTTGAGAAACCTTGAGCTTGTTGGTGTTGTCTTTACCCCTTCCAACCTAGTTGGGTAATTTTGAGATGATTTATATGATGTATTCGATTTTTTTTTTTCTATAATGACCAGCTTATATGGTCATGGCTAATCTAGAGGGGTAATAATCTAGAGTCATGTATATAGAGCATTTTATATTTTCTTATAATTACTAGTTGATATGGTGGATGTATGAGAGATCCACAGGAGGTGAAGGAAGAGTGAAGAGGTGTCAAGGGAAGAGTTAAGAAGAGTGATTAATTCCTAAGGAAGACTAAGGAGAAGATTTTAAAGGTTAATATACCTAATCAACATATAAAGAAGAGAGATTGAGCGATTTAGGAGAGTGTGTTTAAAGAGGGTTTTGAGAGAGAGGAGTTAAATTTCATATCACCATCATTTTTTTGTAGCAACATACCATCAATGATCATCTATTTTAGGTGGCTCGGTGGGTGCTTTAGCATCTAGGGGTTGTATCCTCCTTGTAGGATTGGTGTCCTACTAAAGTACGGGTTGGTGCCTCACTAAAGAAATGTTGTATGATGTGTAATATTCACATGATTCATTTTTATGAGTAATATTAGCAAAGGTTTTTGTGGGTTTTCTTCCTCTTCATATTTTCCCACTTATATCTGGTGTCTTGTGTTCTCTCTCTTGTTGCATGTATTTGAGAATGTTTAATACACACCTAATAATCTCATATGGTTTATGGATGTTGAATGGTTGATTTGAATGATGAATATGAGCAATGGTAAATGAATTTAAAATTATTGCATGACTGATTCGCCCCTGAGTCACTGTCCTTCTAATAATTGGTATTAGATCTAGGTCCTTGTGAAGCAAGATTTACCACTTGAAGGAAATCATCTTAAAAGCACATGTAAGACAGATGTTGAGGCTTAAGTTGAAGTTAATCCTCTAGTCAGAATGAGAGCATGCTTGAAACCCTTAGGGTTTGATATTTGGTAGTTTATTCTTGTTATTATCACTCCTATTTCTAAATTTCCACCTGATTTTGTTAATGAGAAGGCCCATGAAGAAGACAAATGAGGTCTTTGTGTTGATTTTGAAGCATTTTTTCTTGATGGAGAAAATAAAGATGATTTTGATGACCTTGTAGTAGATATTAAAAGTGTTTTAGATGTGCTTGGACCTCTCAACTCAAAGGATGAAGTAGATGTGTTTCTTGATGTCCTAACCATGGGACATAATTTATGAATAAAAAAATACTATGAATCTAATACGATCTTTCATGATGATCAACTTAGTATGGCTGAGATATGGCAAGGTGATATGTCAAAAAGTGATGACACTATGATTGAAAGGTTGTTTGCAGATTCTGAGACAATATGCTACCAGTAACATGTCAAGGTGTGCTTGGTATTCTCAAATGTTCAGATAGATAGTTTTCCTCCATTCTTTCAAGAAAGATATGGAAGTTCCCTATATGGATATTCATTATTTTTCAATAAAATTGGACATGAAACTGTTGATAAGTTGAAAAATATGCCTTAGTGGCTCCATATACGTGATTTAGAGATCTATTGTGTGAAGAATTTAAAATAGCTTTTAAAATTTTGAATAAAGGATAAAGTATTAATAATTGATTATGAAGACTCCTTAGTAGTGCCACAAGAAAATATTTATTTAATACCTTTGATTATCTTTAGCTCCTAGAAGTTGTGTTTTTAACTACAAATTCAGGTCATTATCAGGAAGGTAATCAAGAGAGTGTAATATTCTTATAGAAAGCATGATCCCATAAGGTATTGGGTCTTTGTTGGGTTTCAAGGATAAAGAAAAAATAATTTGCAATCTTAAGGTTTGTAGTTGTTGTGAAAAGATGAAAAAGGTTGATTTTCCTCAAGGAGGTTCTTGTGATCTTTGGTCCATCAAAGTTCTGTGTATGAAGCTTGAAGTCATGTTACATGACATGTATAAGTAAATGTTGAGGAGACAAAGAAGAGTCTTCTATGTTTAAATACATTTAAGTGTATAAATAACTGCTTAGAGTGTTAAGGTCTTCTATATTGTGATAATTTCTTTAGTCCTACATTCTAAATTTCTTGAAAATTCTTGATGGGGTATTAAGGTATGAGAATGAATTTAGAAGTAAAAAATGTAAATTGGTATACATGAAAGACATATTATCTTTTATTGAGACTTAGAAAAGTTATTTAACAAGAAATATAACTCAAAAGAAGATTAGGAGGTGTGCTCTTTGGTATTTCAAAATATTGAGTCCATTTAAGGTTAGAATTTGTCTCATGTTGTTATGAGTATTGAGGATCAAAATCTGGGTAATTTGTCTGTGTTTTTTTGTTAAATAGTTACATTAGAGACTTAAAGGATTGTCACAATGTTCTTTGGAGGTAATTCTGCATTTGACAATTTGACATGTATTAAGTCAAGATCTAAAATATGATGAATATTTTATAAGATTAGCAATAAGGGGGATTTTATCATGATTGATCTCCATGAGAAAGTACATTTTCTAGCCTCTTGAATATTGAAGATACCAAGGTATGCAATGTTAGTCATTCTAATGTGTATGAGTCTAAGTTTTCATATAGGATCTTTTACTATGGCTTGAAGTAACTCATATCAGTATGAGTATAATGTTAAATATGTTAAACAACAAGAAAGTGTCAAATGGTTACAATGATGGTCTCTATGAGGTAAATGCAATAGATTTTGAGATAATGATCATTTTGATAACCTTGAAGTTGTATGGCCAAAAGATGGAAGTAATAAGGAATAAAATAGAGCATGAGAATGAAATATATGCATTAGATATATCTTAAAGAATCTTGAAGTAGGTTTATCATCCATGGGGGAGAATAAGATAAAGTGTTTTTGTTTAAAGAGAACTCTGTTGGAAAAACTCACTCAAGAAGATGTATTCATGAATAAGGGGCACATTCATGACTCTATAGGTTGCTAAGAAAGTATGATATAGTGTTGAATTAATCTCTTGAGGTCATGATCTTGTAAACACTCTCAAGACATGTATGATTAATTATTTCAAAGGAAACGATGACTAAGTTGTTTTAAAAGGTTAGTAAAGTGATATTAAAAAAGGATTGCAAGATAGTAAGTCATCTTGAGTTGGTAGATAGATTTCATGCTCCATAGTGTGAATTTAAGCTCTTGTTGCAATGAAGAGTGCATGTTTGTAGCTTAAAGGCTGATGATAGAGCTACTTGTGTTGTGATTTTTGTTTGAAGGAGTTTAGGTCTCAGGGGGAGTAGTGATTTCTTGTTGTATGAAGATGGTAAAAATTTGTATGTATCATGATGAAAAACAAATATGAACATGTTGAGGATGCTAATAGGAATGATCTAGGTCTATAACAATGTTGCTTAGTAGGATAAAGGTGTTCATATTCAAGGTATTCTCTATATACTTTTTTTTCATATCCTTAAGATGTTTCAAGATTGCATTTGAAGAAATAAGTATGAGAAATCATAGATAAGCTCAGGGGGAGTTGTTTTTTGGCTTTCTTGTCCATTATACTTTGTCTTGATCTGAATATTAGAAGATACATTAAGGAGGTACATGTCATAAAACCTTAAGGAGTGTACTGGTTGGAAGTATGTACCTAACTATATGACACAATATGTTCATGAGTAGTCAGAGTGGTGTTGGGTATGAAGGAATTGTTATATGTCTGATGGATTCTATGGAGCAATATCTTAGTAAGTGGGTTGTCTCAAGTAGTGGATTAGTAACAAAATAGGTATGAAAAGGAGGTAAAGTATACTAAAATTATGTTTTGGGACTGATAATTTGTGTTAATTGACATTATAAACAACTCATATTTTGTATTTTGATCAAGCCATTATAGTTATGTCCATGTATTTTCCAAGTACACTGTTGAACATTATTATTACAACCTCAAACTTGTGGCATAATTAATAATTAATATAATTTTATCTAGTTATCTTTATTCAATGGTATTTTATGTGCATTTATTCTTATTATCCCAATAATTTTTTTGAATGATGATATGTGTGATTCCACTCTTGGTTGTAAGTAATTTTCCATATGTAGCAACTCATAAGCAGTGAAGGAACCATCTATAGAAACTCATCCATGGCCAAAGAACTTGTCTACAGCAACCCATACATAGCCAAATGAAATCATCTATAACTAAGAGCCCACATTATGAAGATATTTTGGAAGACATGATGAACGAAACTCAAGTTTGAACATGTCATTAAATAAGCAGTTACAAATGGAGCATGTAGAACTAGGAAATAACTCAACCTTTAATCTAGTCATTCATTGTAAACTAGTGAAGAAATGATTGATTGAGTTAACAGGTGGTTAAAGGAACTGGTAGATTAATTGAACATTTTTTATGTGAACACATGTTAAATTCTCTGGCATGTGTTGAATCTCTCACTATTCTATTATATATATTTCACTTATCCTATTGAAAATCTTTCACTTAGCTTGTTAAAACTCCATGTTGAACTCTTCTTGTTCCAACATATTGTTGTAAGATGATAAGTATAAAAGAAAGGATTTGTGTTGGTAATGGGGAGGAAAATAAATTCATAAAGGATATTTCCTTATTCCTTGATGTAATGTTCATGCAAATTCAATAAAGAAATGAGTTTTGTTAATTAGTCCTTAGTTTCATAATTTAGGAGGGATTAGCACCCAAGTCAGGGCCCACTTGTGGTTTGATAAATCCCTCCATTATTGTCTTATTTCATTGCATGTATGCTTACCTAGGAATCATTTTTTTTTTGTATCTGAATTCTAAATGTATATATTTTCTTAGTGCTAGCATTTAAGAACCAATTCATTTTCACTTATAAGTTTTGATTACTTCTAAGCATTATTGTGACAGTTATTTCTTTCCAACCTCCTAGATCTATTATAATTATTTATACAACACTAGAAATGTTTCAAGTTTACATCCCCTTGTTTGATAGTTAAATGATTGTAATTCAATGAACAACATATTAATTTTTGCAAGTTTATTTGCACCACCAGGGACTGTAGCGTTGGAGAATACATATCTCCATGGATCTTGGTCAAGGTTTGTACTTGTATATTTGCATAGGAAATTAGAGGATATTGAGATGTTGACAAGGGGAGTCATAATATGATGTTTCATATCCTTTGTTTCTCTTTTTGCAAAGATAAATTTGGCTAAATTTATCTGAAGGAGTGCCTTACGAATCTTGGTCTTACAAGATGCAAAGTTAGATATTGGAGGTAGATCTTGTGGTTTTAGCATAGTACAAACCTAGAATGAGGTGTATAGTAGGTATGGAGCTAAAATTTGGAGAATATAATCTCAGTGGGAGTTTTGTGGATGTTTATATAAATTCCATGGATCTTTCATTGTTGATGTTAAAGACAAGCAAAGAAATTACAGTCCAAAGAGGATCTTGTAAGTAAGTTGTCTTATTAGTTGTTATCATTTTTCATGTCAAGTTTTCATATATCCTTTTTTCCTATATGTAAAAGGGGGAGAGTAGACTCAAATACATGAAAAATAGAGTCTTGTAGGTGTTTGGTCTTGTGGTTTTGATTGTTGTTTTTGAAGGTGGTTGTCATAAATTACAAAGGGGGAGATTGTTGGCCATTATGTCTATAATGTTGTCATTTATATCAAATTTCATTGATGGAAAAGGGATTCTAGGTGTCATATGAGTCTCCATGAGGTTTCAATCAAGGTCAAACATGAAGGTTGATTGGTACTGCTTGGTTTTGGTGAAGTTTTATGGTATCTTGGAGCATGGTATAATAGGCATGGTCTTAGTATGAGTACTCAAAATTTGGTTAAAGGTATTAATGAGTTTAAACATGTTCCCTGAGATGTCTAAGAAGTTTTTAAGTTTCTACAAGTGGTCTTCATGGTCATTTCATGTGGAGGTTGTGTTGAGTCAGATCATTATAGGCCTATTCCTATGCCTAGTGCATGGTGCATGGTATGAATGCTTCAGGTATGGAGTAGGGAAGTTTTTTCCAATAATGGTAAATGTTTCATGATGTCTCATATCATGTATAAGAGGTGTATTAGGTCAGTATTCAACTGGAAATCACATTTTAGGGTCCCTATGGAGCAAGAAAGTGAAGAGTAATCAGGAAAGCGTAGTAACATCTTGGTGATGAGAGAGATGTAGATGAATTTAAGTATGGAATAGACTTAGGAAAGTTGGAAGAGGTTACTATGATGCTTCATGTCAATTTTCATGTCATTATGATGATATTTTCTCAAGATATGAGGTTTTTGGCAAAACCGAGTTCTAAAGGAGGTAAAATTCAGCTCGATGGGTAACTTCATATGCTCACTCACTCAAATAATATTTTCATGGTACATTTTTGATTTCATGGATTATTTTTCATTGAGATAATAAAATTTTTCAATAGGAATGGATTGATTTGATTTTCAGACATTTATGAATAATCATTAACAAGCTAAGTTGCTCTTAAACCCTGGTGAAACCCTCATAATAGAGCGATAGGAGAAATATGGATTATATGGTACTAAAATGTTTTTAAACCTATAATGTGATGATTTTGAATTGCATATAATTCCTCTATTATCATTTTGGTGGTGATTTGATGTTTTAGTTGTTTAAGAAAGTGAGATTAAAACCCTTGTTTGGTGATTTTTAATTTCAGGGTTGAGATGGAGGCTTCAAGATGAAAATTAAAATGTTCCAGAATCCTTAGCAGATGTTATATATTTCCATGAATATTTTTAGGTAATTACAGTGGAGAAATTTGATGATAAGTGTCCTCAACGTAGCCCTACTGATTTTGGACTTAAGGGCTAAAAGCTAGTATTTCGGTTTGAAGTGAGTTTGAGTGTTTTGCATCATGGATAAGAGTCTTATGGACTTGTAAAACTGATAGAAGCATAGAGTTATGTGTTAGAGCCTCCAATTTTATCATTTGACATGATTTAATGGTTTTTATTTAATAGGCCAAACTTCCCTATTAGGTCTCTCAAAGATCCTTGGGGTTCTGTCGACACTAAAATTTTCCTCCATAATTTATATTTCATTAATGTATGTATTAGGAATAGGATGTTGTTAAGTGTAATTAGTAGTAGCATCTGATAGAAGATAACGGCGCCGTCAGTACGGTGCCGCCAATAACGCGGAGTACAGTAACAGTCAAAGTACAATAGGAATGTTGTAAAAAGTAAATATTTGTCGTAAGTGGTCCGGTAATGTTAAAATGTCAAAGTTTGGGTAATTAGAGAAGTAGGGTCTACATGATTAGGAATTAGAAATATTATATTGGTAATAAGGACAAGGAGTGAGGTCATAAATATTTTGTGTATTTTATTTGTAAAAAGTCTAAAAATGTGGAACCCATGTAAAATGATAAGGTTTATCTTATCTTAGAAGATAAGCTTACATGTACAGATAAGAGTTAAGGTATGGAATATGATTCGTCAGAGTGGATTTCTTATCCTATCTTAGAGATAGGCTGGATAAGCCTAGAAGTTCTATAAATAGAGAGGCCACCCCCCTCATTTAGGATAGAAAGAAGTAGTGAGAAATATTGTAGGAAGTGTGCAAAGGAAGCCATCAGTTAAAGGTGTGTTGAAGAAGCCATCAAGAGGCGTAATTGTAAAGTTTCTCCCATAGTCTTGTTGAAGTACCTCATGGGTGAGATTGTAACAATTTCATGTTAATATTATAATTTACTTTGATATTTCAGATTTGTCGTCATTCTGTCTTATCATAGTCAATGGTATTCTTGTGTTCGGTTGTTGTTTTGCTTCTAGATTACATCCACCAAACTAAAGGCTGTGCATTAGTAAATAATCATAGCACGAGGAGTTCCCGGTGAAGAATTATCATAGTGCCGGATTGGTGATGACATTTTGGTTCCGTTGCCGGGACCATTCCTCGTTGGTGGATTTTCTGGAGAGATATTCCCACTTAGGCAAAAATTAATTGGAGGGTAACCTTGTTTTTACTGTGCATAGTAGTTACCATGTTAAAGTCATTTTTGCCATGAATAGTAGTTACCTTGGTAAAGTCCTTTTTGCTGGGAATAGTAATTACCGCAGTAAAGTCACTTTTTACCGTGAATAGTATTTACCGCAGTAACTTCACTTTTTATCGTGAATAGTGTTTACCACAGTAAAGTCAATTTTTACCGTAGTAAGTCAAGTTTTACCATAGTTTACCGTGGTCATTTCTATTTTACTGTAGAAAGGTGTAAAGTCACTTTCTAGTATAGTGATTCCAATTATTTATGCACATAAGTCTTGTTAATTGTACTTGTGGGTTGGTATTTCACGGTGGTTACTTTTGAAAATGGGAAAAATTCCTATTTTTTCAGCTCAATCTAATGAAGATGCTTCTTCTTTCATTCAAGAGTTTAAATGATCTTGTATTTGTAATGGCCTCATAAGAAGGGAACAATGGACTGAATTTTTTCCTACCTTTTTGGATGGTTCAGCACTTAGGTGGTTTGAAACACTAGGTGATAATGTGAAAAATTCATAGGATTTATCAACCAAAAGTTTTCTTGAAGAATTTGGTGAACAACAGAAATATGCAGATCTCATGATCGAGATCACAAAGCTATCCCAAGGAGAGAAGGAGAAGATAAGGGATTATCATGCTCGTGTTCTAGAGCTAAGGAGGAAGCTCGATGCCCAGATCCGGAAGGAAGGACTAGCGGATGGGTTGATGAATGGCGTGGATAATCTCCTTTGTAAGCACTTCATTCTTGGGATGAAGCCGGAGATCAGACAACGAGTGAAGTATGACCGCCCAGCTACCATTTAACAAGTAAAGGAGATTGCAAGAAGGCAAGAAGAAAGCATGGAAGAGGAGCCCAAAGAAATTGTTGCTAAAGTAGAGCCTACACCAGCACCTTTGGTCCTGAATCTACAACCACTCCCGGTGAGCACAAATATTTCTCCTAATACATCTACTAAGGATGAAGATCTGCTCAAAAAGATGGGTTAGTTAACTATTAATCTTCTTCAAGGAAAGGAATTTAGTTCTCAGGGAGGAGATAGAGGTCCAAAGAGAAATATTTCTGAAGTTGTTTGTTATGGTTGTTATAAAAAGGGTCATTATAAGTATAATTGTCCAGATAGAGCTTCTACATCTGGTAAGGGAGATAATGATAAAGGAAAAGCACCTGTGAATTCTTTTGATGTAGTAGATAAGAGTGGAAATAATGAAGTAGATGTGTTTGTAACAAAAAGAAAGAAAGAGAAAGATAATCAAGATGGAAATGATCCTAAGAAGATGAAAGAAGAAACTAGTAAGAAACATAGGAGAAGAAAGTTGGGTGTGCAGGATTTTTTGATTTCACAGGGGCAAGGACCATACTCCATCTTGGAAGATCTGTCTAAAAGGCCTGCAAATATTACATATGGTCAACTCTTGGCTATGTCTTTTGAGAAGAGGCGGGAGTTGCGAGGTGGACTCAATGCTCGAAGAAGGAAGGAGGTTGAGGTCCCTATTTTGGAGGCAGAGGCAGATCCCTATGCTCCACAAGCTGAGGTATTATGTAATGGTATTTCAATTCATGATGTCTTAGTTGATGGAGGTGCTGCAATTAATGTAATGACCGAGTCTGTAATGAATATGTTGGGTTTAAAAATTGATCGCCCTTCAACACTTATGTTAAGGTCATTAAATAAGGGAAAAACTAAACCAGAAGGTGTAATTTCAAATATGGAAATATCTGTTATGGGTGTTGTATGTGTGGTAGAATTTCAGGTGATGAAAAATGGTACTGTTGCGTACCCAATGCTGCTGGGAAGACCATGGCTAAGGAGAGTTCATGCAAGAAACTACTGGAATGAAGGTTTCATGACACTTGGACGTGGTAGAGAGAGGGTGAAGATAAACGTGATCCCTCGACATCATAAAGTAGAACCTGTGGATTCAAGTGATGAAATTGATGATTGGACATCCTCTGATTATTCTAGTACCAGTGAAGTGGACACTAAAGATGAAGAAAGCAAGGTGGATGTTTCAGTCATGGATATCCTGCCAGTCACACCAACTCATGACCCCATAAAATTATCTGAAGAAGAAGTTGATGATCGTCTCCAACAAATAAAGATTGGTGATGCTGTGATGGAGAGTGAGAAGGAATCCTACCTCCAGCTCTTTCGAAGGTACATACACCTATTCACTTTTGGTTACAAGGAACTCCGTCAAGTAAGTTGGGTAGAACATTGTATTGAGCTGGTAGATGGTGCTAAGCCTATAAAGCAAATGCCATATAGAATGAATCCTAATTTTTCCAAGACCGTAAAAGAAGAAATAGATAAGTTGCTTGATACATGATTCATATTTGCTGTGGAGAATTCAGAATGGGTTTCTCCCATTGTGATCTCAATAAAAAAGAATGGGAAGCTACGCATTTGTGTTGATTACAGGAAGCTCAATAAGGCAACAAAGAAGGATCATTACCCTCTTCCATTTTCAGATCAGATCTTGGACGAAGTAGCTGGCCAGGAGTGCTATAGTTTTGCTGATGGATATAGTGGCTACAACCAAGTTCGTATAGCAGAGAAAGATCAGCTGAAGACCACGTTCACCACTCCTTGGGGAACGTTTTCTTATAGAGTTATGCCTTTTGGGTTGTGTAATGCTCCAGCAACATTCCAGCGTTTGATGAATAGGGTGTTCGAACCCTACATTGGGACCTTCATCAGAGTATTTCTGGATGATTTTTACATCGATGGGAGCAAGTTGGACCACCTGCACCAAATGGAGACAGCATTTCAAAGGTTAGATGAAGCACAAGCCTCACTAAACCCTACAAAGTGTGTCTTTGGATGTTCTAAAGGTGTTTTGTTAGGGCATGTTGTATCCAGAGATGGTATTGGTACTGATCCTGATAAAGTTTCAAAAATCAAAGATTTACCATTTCCTATGAATAGAAGTAAATTGAGATCATTTTTAGGCCATGTGGGTTACTATAGAAGGTTCATCAAGAATTTCTCAAAGATTGCACAGCCACTAACCCAGTTCTTGAAGAAGGATGTTGCTTATGAACCAGGAAACAAGGCGCATGAAGCTTTTGGACAATTGAAGGAAGCCCTGGTGTCTTCACCTGTTTTGAAGAATCCAGATTGGAGCAAGCCATTCATTGTGTACACTGATGCCTCAGATGCAGCACTAGGTAGTACTTTGAGCCAAAAGGATGAAAATGGGAATGAACATCCAATTTACTTTGGGAGCAGACAAATGAGCAGTGCTGATGTAAACTATACTGTAACTGAAAAAGAGGCTCTGGCTATCATTTTTGTTGTAAAGAAGTTTAGAAATTACTTGCTAGGGCAGAAATTTATAGTTGTAACGGATCATCAGGCTCTGAAATATATTGTCAATAAGCCTAACCCATCAGGGAGGATAGCAAGATGGATGATTTTGCTGTAAGAATTTGAATTTGATATTATAGATAGGCCAGGAAAGAAGCATGTCAATGCAGATGCACTCTCTCGAGCCTATGATGGTTTAGGATCATCTTGTGATGATGATGACTTTCCCGATGCAGCATTGTTCTCCCTTGACACAATCCCTAGTGAATACATAGATATTTGGAATTATCTGAATGAATTCAAGTTTCCTGATGGTGCCAATGCAAAGACTAAGAGAAAGATTACTCAAGCCAGTCGTCCATATTCTATTCTGCATGGAGCATTATTTCGAATAGGACCTAATGGACAGTACAAGAGGGTAGTTGGACGTGATCAAGGAAAGGAGTTGCTAGAAGAATTCCACAATGGTACATGTGGAGGGCACTTCTCTGGACAACTTACAGCAAGAAGGATCTTGGATGCAGGTTATCACTGGCCCACTCTTTTTAAAGATTGTTATAATTATTGTAAGACGTGATATTTGTCAAACACATGGTAACCGTAAGACTTCATCAGCTCCATTATGTCCTATTATTCCCCTTGGTCCCTTTGAAAAATGGGGAATAGACATTGTAGGTCCACTTCTAACTACATCACATCAAAATAAGTATATTGTAGTTGCCACAGATTATTTAACCAAGTGAGTTGAAGCTAGGCCATTGAAAACAGCTTCCATGGATGAAGTGGCAAGGTTCATATATGAACGCATTGTCACCAGATTTGGTTGTCCATTAGAAATTGTAACAGATCAAGGAAGCCACTTCATTAATGAGGTGGTAGAAGCCCTAGTCAATAAGTTTTCTATCAAGCACAGGAAGGCAACAACATACAAGCCAAGCACAAATGGACAGGTGGAACGAACAAATTTTGTGCTGTGTCAAATTCTAGCAAAAGATGCAGCCTTGCAGGTACATAAATGGGATAAAAGGATTCATGCAGCATTGTGGGCATATAGGGCAACATCAAAGTTAGCAACAAGATACTCCCCATTTCAGTTGGCCTATGGCATTGATCCAGTTCTTCCTATTGAGTTTGATATTCCCACTGTGAGAGTTATGAAAAATGAAAGGATGGATGAAAGTGATTCAGTAAAAGAAAGGTTGGTACATCTTCATTTGCTAGAGGAAATGAGGGAAATAGCAAAGGATACAAGCCATAAGAAGAAAATGAAGCAGAAGGAATACTTTGATCAAAAGATCTGATGGTCTCCATTTCATGTGAATGACTTGGTCCTAGTATATGATTCCAGATACAAAAAAAGAAGACAGAGAAAATTTCTTCCAAAATGGATGGGGCCCTACAAAATAGCAGCTGTGCATGAAAATGGTACGTACCGACTGGAGGAATTGGATGGCACTCCCATTACGAAATGGGTCAACCAAGACAAGTTGAAGATTTTCCAAGCACCAAAATAGTCTACTCCGAGGACGGAGTAGAAGCTAGGAAGGGGGAAGATGTCGACACTAAAATTTTCCTCCATAATTTCTATTTCATTAATGTATGTATTAGGAATAGGATGTTGTTAAGTGTAATTAGTAGTAGCATCCGATAGAAGATAACGGCACCATCAGTACGGTGCCACCAATAACGTGGAGTACAGTAACAGTTAAAGTACAATAGGAATGTTGTAAAAAGTAAATATTTGTCGTAAGTGGTCCGGTAATGTTAAAATGTCAAAGTTTGGGTAATTAGAGAAGTAGGGTCTACATGGTTAGGAATTAGAAATATTATATTAGTAATAAGGACAAGGAGTGAGGTCATAAATATTTTGTGTATTTTATTTGTAAAAAGTCTAAAAATTTGGAACCCATGTAAAATGATAAGGTTTATCTTATCTTAACAGATAAGCTTACATGTACAGATAAGAGTTAAGGTATGGAATATGATTCGTCAGAGTGGATTTCTTATCCTGTCTTAGAGATAGGATGGATAAGCCTAGAAGTTCTATAAATAGAGAGGCCACCCCCCCCTCATTTAGGATAGAAAGAAGTAGTGAGAATTATTGTAGGAAGTGTGCAAAGGAAGCCATCAGTTAAAGGTGTGTTGAAGAAGCCATCAAGAGGCGTAATTGTAAAGTTTCTCCCATAGTCTTGTTGAAGTACCTCATGGGTGAGATTGTAACAATTTCATGTTAATATTATAATTTACTTTGATATTTCAGATTTTTCGTCATTCTGTCTTATCATAGTCAATGGTATTCTTGTGTTCAGTTGTTGTTCTGCTTCCAGATTACATCCACCAAACTAAAGGTTGTGCATTAGTAAATAACCATAGCACAAGGAGTTCCCAGTGAAGAATTATAATAGTGCCGGATTGGTGATGACAGTTCATATGTGTAAGTGTGATTTTCTCCAAAGGACATATGCATGTAAGTGCTTGATGTAGTATGTCAGGTATCCCTTGAAGTTTCCATATGGATTTAGTTGTCTTGAAGTGATTTTGAATACATTTGCGCATGTTTCCCTTAAGACTGGTTCTTGAGTTCATTTTGGCAGTTTGGACATATTTCATAGAATGGTTTGGTTCGAGGCTTTATGCTATAATATGGAGGATTAAATTAGTTCATCCAAAAATTATATTTATATATATTTCCAATGGTATACTACTTGAGCCATGATGAAGAGTTTTGATAGGATAATTTTCTTGTTTTCTGGTAATGATTTTATTGTGCATGAAGACCTAGTTGTGCATGTTTGTTTCATGGTGTGCTCCATAATGATTATAGTTGATGTCAAGGTTATTGAGCTGCTTGGTGGTGCTGAGAGGTTGTCCCTAATTTTTTTGGATATTTTGGTGTATTGACAAAGCTTCTATGTGCCTTTGAAGATCATGATTCATTCTTTGGTGATGAAGACCTTACTATGAGCTTGTTTGAGAAGCCTTGAGCTTGTTGGTGTTGTCTTGTCCCCTGCCAACCTAATTGGTTATTTTGAGATGATTTTATATTATTTATTTTATATGTTATTTGTTGGAATGACCAACCTATATGGTCATGGATGACCTAGAGGGGTAATAAGCTAGATTTTTGTATATAAATCATGTTATATATATTTATTATGACTAGTTGAGATGGTGGATGTATGAGCTAGACATAAGAGGTGAAGGAAGAGTGAAGAAGGGTCAAGGACAGAGTTCAAAAGAGTGATGAAGACCTGAGGAAGATTGAGGAGCATATTTTCAAGGTCAATATAATTAATCAACCTATGAAGAAGAGAGATTGAGTGAGTTAGGAGAGAGTGCGTTTGAAAAGGGTTTTAAGAGAGAAGTGATAAATTTGAGATCACCGTTAGTTTTTAAGAAACATACCATTAGTGATCATCCATTTTAGGTGCCTAGATGGGTGCTTAGTCATCTAGGGGGTTGTAGCCTCCTTGTAGGATTGGTGTCCTATTAAACTAGGGGTTGGTGCTCTTTGTGGGGTTGGTGCCTCACTAAAAAATCTTGTGTGATGTGTAATTTTCACATGAATCCTTTTTTATGAGTAATATTAGCAGATTTTTCAGTGGGTTTTCTTCCACTTGACAGTTTCCCAGTTATATCTTGTGTCTTGTGTTTTCTCTCTTATTGCATGCACTTGTTAATGTTTAATACACTCCTAATAAGCTCATATGGTTTATGGATGTTGAATGGTTCATTTAAATGATGAATGTAAGAAATGGTAAATCAAGTTAATAAGTTTATGACTAATTCACCCCCATTCCCCGTGCTTCTAATAGTATTATCAAGATAATACATGAACAAATATAAATAGTGATAGATAATGGAACAAAGTATTATAAATAGGAGGGAGAAGAATACGTAGTTGATAGTCTACCTTTTATATTGATGTGGGTCAGGTTGATGACTGGAAAGGGATAGAGATGGTCTAATAAAACTTCATCTTAGAAGTGGTGCCCTAAAAATCTTCTTAGACCATAGTGTCAAACTCGAACCATAGTGGGGTACGGTGTGGGCCTTTTTGTACAGTCTTTTCCATCTATAATTTCACCTCCCAAAGATTTCTATATCTTTGTATTACTTCTTGATATGTTCCTATATGCAATATGGACCTTCAACACTTTGCAATTCTCATTGTTTAGCCCCCCCCCCCCCCCCCCCCCCCCCCCAATTGAATCTTCAAAACACTATATGGCGGAGTCTTATAAAATGAACATTAGTTGGGTTGTGGGCACCCCTGTGCACTTTTAATGTTTCCACTACTCTGAAGAGGGATCAAACCACACATTGTTTTCACCTAACATGTGATATCTATAATATATTTAATCAAGTTGATTATCATTATGTTGTAAGAATTTAGTTGTACTTGAACCTTTTCCCTCGCTTGACTTGACTTTGATTAGGTGCCTTTTGTGGTTATAGATATGGGTACATGAAATACCTGAAATGGGTATGTAGAGTATTTAAAGATCAAGATATTTTTGGAGTATCTTTTCTGATTATTTATCTTTGTACCTTCTCATTGGAGTGCTAGGTTTCAAATAGATAGAATTCCCTCCTTAATGAGAGATAAATTATTTTCTTGTATATGTGTTATGGATTCAAAATCTCATATAAAGTTGACTAGAAGTGTTCCAAAGGAATTGAAATTAAGAAAGAAAATGTTTGAGGAAGAGGGACCAAAATTTCCAAGTCGGATCATAACATATGGGTGTTATGGCCTTTTTTAGATGTTATGGTCCTATATGCATGTCTGCGTAATCTGAAATTTGGAATTGTAATATGTCATGGTATAGCCTAATTTTATGGATTAATATGACCATTATGTGAACAAATAATTTGTATGCGAAAACAAGAACGAGTGAGATATAGTTAGGGATAGCATAACTAGCCAAAGTGAGAAAGTGTGGGCTACTACAAAACTATTGTATAATTTGTGTTGTTGTAAGACATGAATTACCAAAATGAGTGTCTAAATTTCCCCCCTTTAAGTATGGAATTAAAAATTGTGTTCTTAAATGAAAATTCACTTGAGTCTGTACACACACTTTACCTTCACTCAGAGTTCCTTGTGTTTATGTTAGGATTTTTCTTTGTTTCGGTTGTGTTTTTTCACGAGATGAGTACCTATAAAGAAAAGTGTAATTAATTTCCATAGTATAGTAAATCAAACTTTATTTTAACAATTTTTAACTTAGTGTGAAAATACCAATATATAAGTAGAAACTAAAAACAATGGAAAGAGTAAACCTGGTTATTTTGCAAGAGAGGGGGAGAAATTACGCTTTTCACCATTGTCATGGAGATTTTGTTAAAAAATTTGTTGCACGTAATTGGAAGGACTTGGGAGTGATCAGTCCCCAAGTAGAATTTGCTAAAGAGAATAGAAAGAAGTGAAAATTTACCTTGCATGGTGAAGAGAATTATATGGGTATCATTCTAGTCACTCTACATCCATCCACAAAATATGAGAAATGGGAAGTCAAGCATGTGAGGAAAAAATTCACCTCGACACTTTGCAAAACCCAAAGATAAGTGCCACTATAGATGAACCCAAACCTAATAGATTTTCAAATGATGATACAATGTACTTGTGCCACCATAATATAAATTATACCATGCATTTTATCATTGAAACTGAGTAAAAGGCCTATAAATGTCCCTAAGAAATTTTACCAACTGAGAACATTATTGAACTTTCCCCCATGACAAAAGTATATGGAATGGGCCATAACTTCCGAATGCTATGGTATTTTTTGTACGTTTTGTCCCTGTATGGTTTTTAACCCAATTCTATTTCTGATCCATTTCCTAAACCTATGAAATGTCTAATTTTATACCTATTATTTTGTTTCCTGATTCTAAACTACTGTGAGGGTGAGATAAACCAAGAAAGAGAAATGTAAATATTTTTGGATGTTTTTATTATTTTATTGTTTTTAGATTTTTAGCATATAAGAATGTTTTGGATTTTTAGGTCCCCTCAAGGTGTAAATCAAAATATATTCTCCAAAGAGAAGGAAGGGTGATCCAATAATGTTCACATTTGGGAAATATTTATATTTTTATTACTTTTGATTAATAGTTATTTTGCAACTAGAGAGGGGGAGGAATCTCTCTCTCTCTCTCTCTCTCTCTCTCTCTCTCTCTCTCTCTCTCTCTCTCTCTCTCTCTCTCTCTCTCTCTCTCTCTCTCTCTGTGCATTCTTGTGTGTGTTTGTGTGTGTACATGTGCAAAGTGAGGTTCATGTATGTAGTTGATCCCTCAATAGTCAAGATGAACTTATAAATAGAGTTTATTATTGGGAAATGAGGGATGAATTTAGATGTTCTCGAATGTGTGAGTAGTGTAATAACTATCCAAAAATAACCTCCCAAGGATGTTAAAAATACTCTGGAGGAGATGGAGGCATGGGCCTCAGTTGTGTTAAATAATTTAACACAAGTGCATATGATGTAGAAATTGTGGGGAAAGCGAGATGGATTAGATCCATAAGAAGCCATGTGTGATTTAGATGATATCTAAATAGGAGTATGAGGGGAAAATCCTATAGGAAATAAAGGCTGACCCACATATGAATTAATCACTAGTGTGCTATCAGGAGGAATATAAGAATATAATAAATACACAAGAGAATAAATGTAATGAGGGTAACTTTTATAAACCTTAGGAAGAGGAAGAGACACAAGGTCAAACCATAAGTATAAGAGGTGATATAGAAGCATTAGAAGTAATTAAAATAATACCAAGGTGTGAATAAAGTAGCATATGTAAGATTACCATGAGTAGCACCATGTATATAGGTATTGGCCAATATAGCATAAAGATAATAGCATCAATGGTAGTTGAAAGTCAAGATTATGAACCTGATTTTGTAAATCACCTTCAACATGCTAATTAAAGAAAGGAACTTCCCTGTGAGAGGAATAAGATATGTAGTATAAGAGGACCATTTAGTGGTTCACATATTTCCATTATATGTAGCCATGGGGACACTATTGGGTTGGAATTGGATCTTTGGGCCAACTAGTGGAGAAGTTGACATTTACGGCACTAGGAGGACTATGAGAAGATCTAGAAGGAATGGAATTTTTTACACCCTTCTTGAAAAATTCCTTTAGCATGGGAATAATAAGAATAAATACATAGCATCACTATGTTCACCATTAAGTAAAAAATACTTTTAAAAAGTAAATAGCATAAATATATACATAATTTGTTTGTAAAAAAAATTTGTTCAAAAGAAGCTCAATACATTATGTTGTAAAGAGAGATAAGGATTCTACTGAGCACCATTTTCAATAGTGTGTTGTGCATGAATAGATATAATATCATATAGAGGAGGAATGGGGTAGGAAGAAATGTATAATTTGCAACCAAATTGTTTTCACATAAATATTTTATAGATTTTCTTTTGAGAGGAATAATGAATATCCCAATCAAAAGGATGTGTATCAAAGAGATCTTGTATAATATCCCAATTGTAAAAGTGAGTAGAGGGTACATAATGCATGTCATGCAACCAAGGTCAACCTAGAATAATATTATAATTGAGTATTATTAGGAATGACATGTCATGGAATGTGAAGAGTATAAGGACCTACTATAACTGAAAAAATTCATCTCCCCCAATACTTACTTAATATAGTTTTTCAAACCCACAAATATATAAGGAAGATGGGCGCTAGATTATTTGTAGAAATTCCTATTTGATGTAATAGAGAAATGTTGCATATGTTAAGGCCAGAAATCCATTATCGATAAGAGAACATTTGACTAGTGTGTTATGAATTTTGACTTAGATATATAATGGAGGAGCCTAAACCATGATGCGATAAGAATAGAGAATCATTAGAAACCTTATGGCACCTAAAATGATAGAAAACATAACTCAAGAGAGATATGATATGATAAGTCTTATGTAAAACATAAAATATTTAGGATCACCAAATTATTTAACCTAAATGGTTAATTCGTTAAAGGGGGTAGTAATTGATTGTAGATCATCCTAATCAATTAGTATTCCAAATATAATTGCATATCAATTTAAGGAATAATCATATAAACATAATATAAAAAATGATAGATCATGAAATAATGCAATAGCAATAAGAAGGAAGAGAGGACATAGCTGATATCCTATATTGTATGCACCATTCTGGGCCAGATTTGATAAATAGAAAAGTAATGGAAATTGATCTTGATAGAGCTTCATCTCTAGAATTACACCCTAACAATTGTATCTTGAAAAGATAGTGTCAAACTCAGACCATAGCAAGTGTATAATATGGTCATTCATATATGGTCCCTTGTTCCTATATACTTTAATGTTTTGCTAAAAATTCTATGGGTCTATGCACACTGCTTCTTGATCTGCTCTTGTTTGTAATTTGGGACATTCGACACCGTGTACGATGCTCAGTTATGTAACTTCCATTGAATCTTCAAAACCCTAGATAGTGAGGGAGTCCTACAAATCCAAACATTATTTGGGTTTTGTGTCATCCTTATGTGCACATCAATGACATCATGTACTACTCCAAAGATGTATCAAACTAACACATCATCCTTCTCCTAACATGTGATATCTACAATGTATGCAGCTAAATTAATAGCCATGACCTTGCAACAATGGGATTTTACTTGAACATTTTCCCTATCTTTACTTTAATTTGATAATGTGGATATTTTGCTTGCAGATCTAGTTATATGAATATCCCTAGAATGAGTATAAAAATTATATGAGAGATCAAGGTAGTCTTCAAATAACTTTTCTTGTGACTGTGCTTAATGTTTTCTCATTGGAATGCTAGGGTGTCAAGTAGATATAATTATATTTATCTCAATGGGAGATAAATAAATTGTATTATATATGATTTTCTGGATATGAGAAAACTTAGAAAATGCCAGACTAAAAGTGTAAGAAAGATAATTAAAATCAATATAAAATTCATTGTTAGAGGGAAGAGGGAACAAAGAGTGTCTAGGTGGGTACCATTGTGTATGGATGTTATGGCCCTTTCTGAGGTGCTTATGGCCCAAAATGAATGCATGCAAGTGATCTAGAAAGTTGGAATTGTCAGTGTCTGAGAGTTATAGCTTGATTTAATGGACGTAATATGATTTTTATGTAAACAATATAGGTTGTATGTGTAAGAAAGAATAAGTGAGATATAACAAGGGATGATATACATTTGCCAAATTGAGCAATGTGCGGGAAAGATGCAAGAGTGTTGTATAATTTGTGTTGTTAGAAGACATGAATTACTAAAATTAGTGTCACACATGCATCTTAGTCATTAGAGGCACCCCAATATATTATAATAATATAAATGGATCAATATAAGACTAAATATTTTATATAAACATATAAATGTTTCCCCACATATTTGGGATGAATTGATAATGATTTAAACTTATTTAATTGTGCATCCAGTGGACTAGAATCTAAATGGAACTTCCATTCTAAAAATATAATTTTACAGATAGTTTTAAAAGTCCTAAACTTAAAAGACACAAAAACAATATTCTAATTTAGTTCCCATATTGGTATCATACTAAACATTACTCCCCTTTGATGCAAAGAGAATAAATTCCTATCATCTTCTTGATTCCTCCATGAACTTGATGCAACAAACCTCAATGAAAATATCAACAAGTTGATCTTCAATTATCACATACTTAAAAATTGATTACCATTGACAATGCTTATGATAAAAGGATGATTGAATTTTATATGCTTGGTTCTACTCATAGCATAGAAAAAGAGATTCTTGGATAATCATATTGGCCAATTGTTATCAAAAAAACTATGTAGGCTCATGTTCAGCCTCTCTAAAATCAACTGAGAGTCTTCTCAACCACATACCTTATGTGAAAGAAGATGTAATATTTGCATATTTGGCTTTGATAGAGAATACAAATATTGTACTTTACTTCATTGATGACCATAAAACCAACCCACCTCCTAATATAAAAAAATAACTTGAAGTGGACATTTTATTATCAAAAGAACCTCCCTAATATGAATATAATTCGTTAACTAACATTGACCCCATGTATAAATATTTTACAATGAAGAGCCTTTAAAAATAATCATTTTTTGTTAGGATAATTAATTATGTAATTTATAATTAATTATTGTTATTAATTAATTATTATTGTTATATGGTTTTTAAACCATATTTGTCTTATTCCATAGTCATAGGATTATTTTTTGCATAGTTGTAACTTATCATTTGTTTGTATTGAATTAACTGTTGCTTCCCAAATGTATTTTGGAAGCTATTGTAATTTTAGTTATACCTATGCAACCTTTCTTTTTTTTGCACATGAATATACAATACCTATAAGTATTATAGTCCATTCATTATAACCTAGTTGATTTCACATTAATAAAATCAATAGGCTACCATCCCTGTTTTGTGAAAATACATTTGGTACTAGAGAAAATATATGGATCTGTGAAGGAGTGGAAAGAGAGAGTAGTAGAGATAGAGGAGATTGGAGAAGTGTTTGTAGAAATTGAGAGTCTATGTAGCCTCCTATAATCTCCTAGCCCCATCCCTTCCTCCCCACATCCTCCTGTTCATTCCAGGTGTTTGGAACACAAATTTGTTTTTTACACTGGTGCACTCAGCACAAGGCAAAATTTGCTGTAGGTATAGAAAATTTTAAAAAAATATTAATTTTTCCCAATTATGGTTTTTGTCTCTAATTTATAGAAGCATTTAGTGAATGCTAAAATAAAAAACTACTAGATTTAGAGGAGTCTGTGTCTTGAGCCTGCACGAGTCCATGATCTCCCTTGACCGAGCTACATTGTTTTTTTTGCATCAAGTATTTCATTGGTAAGTTACACCACACAATAAGTTGGAATCTTGCACTCTACACTCGAGCCAAATCAAGAATTATGTGTTGAGGATATCACTCAACAAAATGAACCAAGACCGATCTGAATTCATTATTGATCCATGCATTGGAAAATACTGCAGACCGAGTTGAATTTCATGTCCTCTACCATCTTAGTCAAATACACCGTCGAGATTTACATATTGGTGGGTTACATTAACAGTGACACCATTGTTGTTGTTGAACTAAGACAAAAGCTACACTCCATGCAGTCTCAATGAACCTGCATAATCAAATAAGTAAACCATATCCAAATCTGAGCATATCTCCACGACCACCATGTAACCCGCAAACAATAAAAAATGGTGAGAACAACAAACATCTCCACGCAGATCTGCACAAGTAAAAAAAATACAAAGGAGGGCATGACTAGGGTTGAATAGGACAAAGCCATGAAAATTAAAATGAATGACCTGCATAACAAAACAATAGTGGCTCATTCAAAGCAGAGGAAAATCAAAAGCAAAAGGAGATTAAAAAACGTCGCAGATCCATCTTTTAAGATCAAAGGAACCCTAATCTACATTCCACGCAAGCTCCACGTGGTCTCAAACTCTTGCCAAGTCACTATTTTTAAAAGGTAAGTCAAATTTCATTTTCTTTAAATCCAATTTTCTCATTTTCATACACCAAGTGCTCATAGAGCCTAATTGGATAGGAGGATCGACTTAAATGTGGGAGGTTTGGGGTTCAAACCCCACCCCCAACTTTGTTTTTTTTCAAACAATTTGAATTTGGAGGCAAAATTTAGAAACTGCTAAAATTGGAGGTAAATTTGGTTAAAAAACCATCACTAAACCATTTAGTCATAACAAAAATGTCTACCAAATTTTAGTGAGAAAAACCCTAATTTAGGGTTAAAAAATTTTTTCTCCTAGTAGGCCTACTTTTGTCATTTTAAACATTTTTTAAAAAAGGAGGCCTACCTACAGAAATTGCGATTTTGATCTATATTTTTGCAATTTTTTGGCATAGTGCCGTCATTTTGGGCTCCAGACTCCACTCAGGGCCCGCAAAACAAAACAAATTGGTCTGTCATTCAATTTTTCCAAATTTTTGGGTGTAATTTGTATACTTCATAATATTGCGCTAATTTCTAGGTTGCCATAATCAACTGCAAACTTTGTAACTGCTCAGAAAATAGCAGAAATATGTATACTCAAAATCAATAAAAATTGGTTCTGTAACATTCACGAGATCCTAGATCTCATTCATAATGTTTGGTATATACAGTGCCTCTGGGAAGTGCTTACGAGTAAAGCCATCACGACTACTACTACACTTAACACCTAATATAGCTGTAACAACATCATCTAGGAATCAACCCTTTAAATCGACGGGTAGTAATAAGGCCACAATGCACACAACTATGAGCCATCCCATCCGTCTGTGAATGATTACACGACATAAATCCGAACTAAGAAATTATCCAAGTATATGGTGAATTTACGTGCGTATATGAGGATATTTCTTTAAGCCAGTGTCAATAATCACACAAACCCTTTTCAGTATTATCTTGGTACCACGTATTAAATTCTTTCACATATGTTAATACCTCTTTCATGTACCCCCAGGTATATAGAAAGGGCGAGCTTCTTCCATGTACCACCAGGTATATCGAAAGGGCATGTATATAGAAAAGGTTTGGTATATCAGACTAGACAGTATATAGATTGGGAGACCTTATACCTAGAGTGATAAGAGCCAAACCTTGTCAGTGTTTTCTACAAAATGGGTAAAAATGCCCCCAAAGTTTTTCTTCCAGATTCATAACCACTTAAAGGAAACAAATATGCTACATAGAAGACAAAACTCAAGACACAACTTGACTTTGAAGAGATTTGGCCTATTGTAACTAGTACTATGACCAGATCAACTACTGATACAACACAACAACGGAAATTTGATAGATCAAATCAGAAAGCCAAACTCATCATTTTGTTTGGATTGTCCGATGATGTGTAACCCAATATTCGTGATGCCACAACAGCGAAAGAAGCATGGGATAAGTTGAGCATGGTTTATGAGGCCAAAAACAAGACTGTCATTCTGAATTTGTAGAGTCGGTTACACACAATGAAGTTGAAAAAAATGAGAAAATTGAAGCTTTCTTAAGAAGTGTTTTAGAAATTGATGGCTTCACTTCTAGCCCTAGGAGAAGCGGTCAAAGATGATGCTCTCATTCCCATTGTTCTAAGAGCACTCCCTTCTTCTTACTGTATTTTTGTAACACCACTAAATTTATCAGATACGACAGTTAGTTTTGAAAAATTGGTAAACCTACTGCAACAAGAGGAAGCAATGCACAATAAGGATGATGAAGAGGATCAAACAATTTCTTCACATCAAAAATGGAAAGGAAAAGGTAAAGGAAAACCTAATTCCTATCAAAAGTCCCAACATCAAAATCAGTATCACGGGGACAAACAATAGAAGAAGCAATGTCCAATTTGTAAAATAGGACATGACTTAAAAGATTGTTGGTATAATACTTATAAGCAAGGTTAATCAAGCAACTCTGGACCTCCACAAAAATCTCACAAGGGACATTCTAACTACAATCAAGGGTAGAAAAAGGGGAACTAGAAAATAAGACCCCATCAGCAAGGAAATATTGTTGAGAAAGAAGAACATTTAGACAATGAAGACTTCTTATATACTACTCGATCAAGTGAACCATACATGTCATCTAGTGATGTATGGTATGTTGATTTTGGAGCCACTCAACACATGACCAAACACAAAGACTAGTTTACTTCAATGAGGGACACATCATCAAAAAATCATGTTTCGTTGGGAGATGATTCTTCATATACAGTTTAGGGAATCAAAAACATCTCTCTACCCCTTGGTTCATGCAACTGTAGACTATCTGATGTCTTATATGTCCCTGGGTTGATAAAGAATCTACTTTCAGTCAGTCAACTCCTAGATCATAACTTAAAAATTGAGTTTGATAGTCATTCCGACAAGAAAACGTGTTTGATTTGAGATAAATCATGAGGCTCAAAAATATTTGAAAAAGCATCCAATGTGGGATGCATGTTCCAACTTGATTTTGTTCACAGAGATGATCAAGCAGTTATGGCTAAGAACTCTACCTCAGCTTAGTTGTGGCATTGGAGACTTGCTCATGTAAGTTTCAAGTATCTCGAGACACTTTGTTCGCAATGCAATATGGTACATGGGCTACCATCTCTTCAGAAGGATATAGAAAAGTATCCTCATTGCCTAGTAGGAAAACAAAACAGAGCTTCATTCTAGAAGAGTACATATCGAGCTCATGGTCAGCTTGATTTGGTTCATACCGATCTTTGTATTTTGTTGCAACCAAGTCATTCTAGGATTTCACTACTTCATGCTTTGTGTTGATGACTATTAAAGGAAAATATGGATTATTTGTCTTTGACAAGAAAAGTGAAGCTTTTGAAACTATCAATAAGTTCAAAGTAGCAATTGAGAACAAAACTAGTCATCACATTAGAAATCTCCGCTTAGATGGAGGGGGGGAATTCACCAGTAATGAGTTCAAAGACTACCTACAACCTCATGGGATTCATCAAAAAATGCCTCCTCCACACACACACCGCAGCAGAATGGTGTTGTTGATAGAAGAAATTGTACTATCACAGAAATGGTGCCATGAATGATCGATTACTCTGGACTTGCAAAGACTTTCTAAGAAGAAGTAGCAAATACTAACAGTGTATTTTTTGAATAGAGTGCCCACAATTGTTCTTGATGGAGTAACGTCACAAGAAGCATGGTCAAAATGGAAACCATCTATTGCACATCTCAGAGTATTTGGGTGCAAAGTAAGTATGCACATACCCAAGCAAAATAGAAAGAAATTGGACATGAAGTCACATAAACTCATCTTCATTGGGTACAATGAAGAGACTCTTGGGTATAGATTAATGGATTCAAAAACTAGATAATTCTACACCAACAGAGATGTTGAATTTTTTGAGAAGAAGGAAGCATAGTATCCTCCTCCAAACTCACCTGATGTAGATTCTTCACCAGTTGTAAAAATTGAAGTTGATTTTACCACAGATGATGAAAGTGATGATGGAGATGATGATGTTGATATGATAGAACCACGACCCATGGGAACAGTTCAGCGTATTCCCAAGTGGTGTACTAGCACATTACGAGATGCAAGAATGGATGCTCCACTAGATACATCCACCCCTGGACCATGGACTCACAGTAAAGTAAGAGAAGAAGTTAACTTTTCTTTGATGAGTAGAGTTATTGAGTCTAATGAGCCCTCTACTGTCCAGGAAGCTCTACAGTCAAAAGCTTACAAATATGCCATGGACTCTAAATATCAATTAGTGATGAAAAATAACACTTGGCAACTTGTCAATCTTCCACCAGGGAAGAAACCCATTGGATGCAGATGGATATTCAAAATAAAGTACAAATAGATGGGACAGTGGACAAGTATAAAGTGATACTAGTAGCAAAGGGGTATGCACAAAAAGAAGGCATTGACTATGAGGAGACATTTTCTCCCATAGCTAAGATCAAAATGATCAGGATGATCTTTCCTCTAGCTGCACAGTTTGGATGGAAAGTCCATTCGATGGATGTAAAAAGTTCCTTCCTAAATGGATATTTACAAGAAGAAGTCTACATGACTCAACCTGAGGGATATGTTGTACCTGGTCAAGAAGAAAAGGTATGCAGACTCAGGAAATCTCTGTATGGCCTCAAATATGCAATCCGGGCATGGTACATCAAGATTGATGAGCATCTTGTACAACATGGATTTGTTAGAAATCCATATGATCCCAATCTCTACCTCAAAAATCAAGGGGGGAGATTGTGATTTTCATTCTCTATGTTGACGATCTAGTCATCACTGGTAGTTCAGTGAGGATGATCGATGCAATGAAGAAAAATCTTAATCGATCATTCGACATGACCGATCTCGGGTTGATGCATTATTGTCTTACATTGGAAGTATGACAGAAAGAGAATCACATTTTTATTTCTATGATGAAATATACCAAGACAATGCTCGAGAAATTTGGGATGATGGATTACACACCAATTGCTACACCTATGGAGAATAGATTACAGTTATCTCATTCAGATCCATCTCCTGAGGTAAGTGCCACTCTCTATCGGAAGCTGATTGGGAGTCTCATTTACCTTACCTACACTAGACAAGATATCAACTTTGCAGTAAGCTATCTATCCAGGTTCATGCAGGAACCCAAAGTTTTGTCATTGGAAAGCAAGCAAGGTGCATCTTAAGATATCTCAAATGATCAGTGGATCTTGGTCTAGAATACAAGAAGAATGATAACTTCTTCTTGACTGGATATTCAGATTCAGATCATGCAGGAAACATTGATGACAGAAAATCCACTTCAAGATTTTTATTTTTATGGGATCTGGACCAATATCATGGGGAAGCAAGAAACAACACTTTGTTTCTCAATCTTCCACAGAAGCTGAGTATCGTTCTGCAGGAGAAGTTTTCTGTGAAGTGATTTGGCTATGTCACATACTAGAAGGACTTGGAATACAACAAGACAAACTAACCACCTTGTATGTTGACAATGAAGGTGTTCTCAAATTTGTTTGCAATCCAGTTTTTCATGAAAGAACAAAGCACATTGAGGTACATGTTCATTTCATACGTGAGCATGTGTTGAAGCACAACATCCAGCTTCAATTTTTCCAACATCTGAATAATGAGCAGATATCTTCACGAATTCACTTGCATGTGACAAGTTCGAGTTGTTTAGAGAATTCATCTCCTCATCCCTTGAGACAATGCACAATTAAGGGGGGGAATGTTAGGATAATTAATTATGAATTTTATAATTAATTATTGTTATTAATTAATTATTATTGTTATATGGTTTTTAAACCATATTTTTCTTATTCCATAGTCGTAGGATTAATTTGTTAACATAGTTGCAACTTATCATTTGTTTGTATTAAATTAATTG
Source organism: Taxus chinensis (assembly GCA_019776745.2). Classification (NCBI taxonomy): domain Eukaryota; kingdom Viridiplantae; phylum Streptophyta; class Pinopsida; order Cupressales; family Taxaceae; genus Taxus; species Taxus chinensis. The sequence continues at coordinate 589,189,264 of CM034152.1, read as the reverse complement.
TTGCTTCCCGGATGTATTTTGGAAGTTGTTGTAATTTTAGTTGTACCTATGTAACCTTTCTTTTATCTGCACATGACTATACAATACCTATAAGTATTGCAGTCCATTCATTGTAACCTAGTTGATTTCACATTAATAAAATTTATTAGGCTTTCGTCCCTATTTCTTAATTTGACACTACAAGGTTTAGGATTGAAACCACAACCAGCTAACATATTACCTAAGGATATCCCGATTTGGATCTTCATTGTTTTGATTAACAATAAATCGATGTAGTAATAAACAAAACTAGATAACCTAAAATGATTTGACGGTTCTATTAGTAACTGAAACCCATGTGACTCAATGTGACTAATACAGGCATAAAGTTTAGTAAGCCGATACAAGTGCCTACTCACTTGGATGAACCTGCTATCTAAGGAAATTATATTGAAAAATCGATTAGATTAAGTTATTGACTATTTTTTCGCCAACGCAAATACAACTTGATATTCCCAAGCACAAGTGTTGACCACTAATTCCCAAATCTGGGCACTAAGTTTAAACTCCCTATGTTTTGGACCCAAGAAAAGGATTGGGATATAAATGTATGTGATAATCTTGAATAGATTTTCAGAAGACTAACGTGAACCCATAAATGTAGTAACTGATCATTACATGTAAAAGATGATAGTTTTAACCCAATAGATGTCCCCCTTAAATAATACCTGGTCTGAATTCGACGGTGACCTAGTAGGCATCCGTATTTGGCCCATAAGGAGAGTAACTTAAAATATGATAACCATATCAAGTGTGGATAGCTAAATGATGGTAAAGGATTTTGAGATATGGTATTAATTCTAATAGTCACAGAAGGGATCGAAGGGAGGATAGTCAAAAACTTTGTTACAAAAGGAAGCCTAGCATGTAATAGACAAAGAAAATTGTAACAAGCAAGACCCTTTGAATACAAGATCGACCGTGAAGAATAGGATTTCATAACAGAGGAACTAGGATGATCACTTTGGAACGAATGTCACATAGATAGTATCAGAATTGAAGCTGGCTCCTAAGAAGTATATAAGGTTATCAAACAAGACCATAATAGCAAGCAAACATAAGTCAATAGATAACCATGTTTACAAACACAATCCCAGTTCCATATAAGGCAAAAGAGCTAGACATTGGAATCGACTAAAACCATCAAATAAGTTGGAACTGATAGTAAACTATGTCAAAGCATGTATACAATTAGTGACAACAGAGATAATAAAAATGATAGTAGTGAGTAACCATCACCAAATAATGTGCAACCTCAAAATTCTTTGCAACCGATTGAACGAAGTAGCTAAAAGTAACAAAAACCTCAGGTGGGGTTACAAATGCTCTTGTTTAAGACTTCAATTTGCAAGAACGAAAGATTTATTTTCATGCAAAGCAGTCAAGCATATGTGATTTATGTGTATTTATGTAATGAGTTAGTTCTTATCATTCACTTCAAGTAACACTGTCAAATCTCGCTTTAAGTTCTAAAATGATATACTCAAAGTTTCCACAACAAGATCTCCTAAGAAAAGTGCGTAAATGTAAGTAGTATATAGGTTCGAACAATCCTCTAGTTTGAAACTGCTGATTATGCGGGAAATACTCTCAAATGTGAGTGCGATTCCCTGTGATTTTGGTGTCATATGATGTAGATGGTAAGATTAAAAGTGCCCCCCAATGCATGTGTATTAGAACTAGGTTCGTTATAAATGCTCCCTCAATGGTGAAGAATGAACCATAGAGCCATATGAGTGTCGAAAAATCAAGAGATGCCAGTATGTGAAGTAAATTAGCTAAATCGGATTACCTATTCCACCAAGACCAGCTGGCCATGTTCCAAGGATATATACATTGAGGTTCATTGGATTAAGTCGTGCCCTAAATATTCAATGTTAACTACATAGGAATTTGATTAGCATCACCAAAGTGATAGTATAATGTGCCATACCATCCCATTTAGGAACTTTGATTATAAACTAAATGAAAATGTGATTTCTAAACCATTTAAATGAGGTAAGAGATAGTACCCTATGCAAAAGTATAGTGCCAAACCACTGGGAAATACAAGGGTAGAGACATGCCAATCTCAGGTGTCTACATTTTCCCCTTTTTGTTGAGTGGTTTGCACTAGCAAGCCATGAGATCAAAAAATGATAGAGAGACAAATGGTATGATGAATATTAGACGATCCTTAGGTTGATGACAATATCCCCCTCAAATGGGGGTATCAATGATGCCAAGGGAGATAAATGATGTGTAGGAAAACATAGGTAGATTAGTAAAGGGTGGGTTATGGAGAAAGAAATTCACCAATGAGGAAAAGGATTACCAAGGAAAGATGCCTCATCTAGCAAAAAGGGATCGCAATAACAATAAAAACTATGAACCTGTGACTCCAATGTTTACATTGGTAGAGGACAACTGTTGTCTCAAGCAGATATGGGGCTATAACGTCCTAAAGAAGAACTAAGTTAAGTGAATAAGTACTACAATATGGATGTAAGCCACGATGACTATACGAGTCATAGGAAAACATTAAAGTATGCACAAATAAATGTGAAAGGTGACTGGAGGGAAATCCTTCGTACTCAAATAATTGAGCAAAAAGCCCTATGTGTTCGTAAGGGATGAGGAAGAAAATTTATGGTTCCCTATAGTAATAAGACACAATAAATTCCTAAAAGGTACATTGTAAAATGGATTGGTGAAAGGTAATATGCCCAACAGGGGAGGTAAGTATGGCCAAAGAGCATGTATATCTTTGAACGCGGACATAGATAGTACTATAAAGATAAAATTCCCAAGGATAGAATAAAGTATAGCCCAGTGTAATTTTGAATGTATAAACTAATGATTTGGATGTATAATTAAAATGCCTAGAGGGAATATTATCGGACATGACCACAAATGTGGAATCTTGATCAGTAGAACCATGGATGGGATTGGATGTGTAACTTAGAATTCCAGGAAAAATAAATATGACTACAAATTTGGTCTTCAAGATGATAAGAGGATATTGTGCCCCGATATAAGAGCACGAAAATGGCCAAAAGGTAAGATAGAAAAATGTGATTGATATGGTTCCCTTAGAGGGAACACAAAGATGGCCACATGAATTGGCCGTAAGATTAGATGGATTTGATATAGATTTGGATGAGATAGATTGAAATAAAGCTATATGACATAGCTAGGGTGTAATACATGAGATAATAGATACTAATCAAATAAGATGTGAAAAAATGGGTACAATTGATTATATGTCATATGAGGAATGCATGAGGAAAGGATGCCTCCAATTTCATTGGAGGTAAAAATGAATAGGAATCTAAATAATGCAAGGAACATGCAACCAAAATATGTGTTAACATGTAACTAACATCAATTAGTCATATCAAAGATCATGAAGAGGTAACGCATGGAGTGAACTCATAATTACCTAATTTCAACATGACAAGGGGGTTTTAGATGTAACTTGTACATGGGAGAAGGGTTCTCCATTAGTGGTGTTCCCTAAGTTTATGCCCCAACTTTTGGAAAGGGGAAAGAACAATACTAGAAGAAATTTGATCAACGCAGGAAGCTTTCTAAGGATGCCAATAAAATGGAGCGTTGATCAATGTGGGAAGCCTTCAAATTCCATGATAAAATATTTTACATCATTTTATGGTATGGTCTACTTTATACATAATATAAATGGCGAAGAATAATATATATGATAGTTGTCCTTCGAGGGATCGGTCTATTTTTTTTCCTCTTTTTTTGACTTTTATTTGCATGCTTTTGATTTTCTTTGCATGAAAAATTTTCCTTCGAGGGATCAGTATATTTTTATAACATTTATTTTTATTTGATCATCCATGTTGATCTAAGGAAATACAGCTCAAGTATGGAAGCACATAACATTTGGGTGCATGGAAACAGAGCGCGCAGAAGAGTGCACAAGTAAAGCAAAATAGGGGCATGCCCAAAACAATTTGGAAACAGGACTTAGCCATTTTTGCATTTAATTCTAAAGATAGACATGGAGTGCTTAGTAGGATTTATAGAAGACTTGAAGACTATGCCAAAGCTATTTTGGATAAGCAGAAGATCGAGATCCATGCATAGTTTTGAGCTAATAATAGGATCTATACTAAGAGTTAACTATAGGATATCTATTATTAGCACTTGCATTTATGTAAGGGTGCATGGCTATTATTAGTATGTAGCCTATTTTTAAAGGTGCATGGGTAGTGAAGGTAAATTCCCCACCCCTATAAATATGTATTGATTTTTAAGGTTTAAGAGACCTTGTTGTTTTGTAGAGTTATGTTGTTGGTTTATACACGTGCATGACCCATGGTGACATTATTATGATATATGAAGCTTCTGTGCTTTACAGTATTTAATATAATAGATATTATTGGTTGGATATTGGTATTAGATGTAATTTAACATGGATCTTGTATGGTAAAACTAATTATAGTAATTATTTAGTTATTTATTCATATGGTTTAGATCTAGATCTAGCTTATGCACTGTGGTTTACTTGATTATTTGTTATGGATATGAAATATACTTGTCATCAAGCTAAAATCTTGAACAAGCTTCACAAAGAGGGACCTGGTACCCTTGTTCACTTCAGGTGAGTTCTCAGTTCAGGTTGAGTGATGTGTCAGTGTGCCTTGGGCTATTTGCATTGAATTCTAGGCTACATCATTGGTTCCATTTCCAGGACCTCTTTCTCAGTTGTTGTTCAAGATGTTGTGTGATGAAGACATATTAGATGACCTTGGCTAGTATTAAAGAGTGGTTAGATGACATAGAAGAAGATTATGCTTTCAGATTTAGCATTAAACTTGAGATTAATGCACATGCATTGGTTGAGTAGAATATGTATGATGCACTATATGATATTTTCATTGTTATCTTTCCCATAGAGTTGTACGAGTGGCTGGTTGCTTACCCGTCTATGAGAAATTAAAGGTTTCACACACTTGTTTAGATGTAGGAATGTTTCCAGGCCTTATATGATGTAGATCTGACTTGGATGTGCTTTGTGGATGTTTGGTTTCGTGGTGTTTTAAACAGTTATATTCTTGAGTACATATATTCCACTTACTCTTTCCCAGAAGGTGTTAAGTTCTATTTTTTACATAAGCCTAGAAGACCTTACTTGTGCAGTAATCGTTTGGCAATAAATATCTTGATCATCACCTTAGAATTGGAAGATAATCATATGGCTAGCTAAAACCCACCATGCACGAGGGAAGGAGAAGGTTTATTAAAGATGGTGGACCTAATGGTAGAGAGACAGAGAGAAGAAAGGTGGCTTAAGTTTAATGAAGAAAGAAAGAGGGATCAAATGAAGCAACGAGAGATCACAGAAAGGATGGTGTTGTGTAGGGATATGGCTCATAAAGGTTTTGTAGCTCATGAAGAGGATGTGGAGCTAGAGCATATGGAACTCCGCCATTTAGTAAAACATGGTAGAGAATCCTCCTCATCTTTGGATGAGGGTGCTTCGAATGAAAGTTTGTGGACCATGGGCACACATCTGAACCTACCTAGTGACCTAGCCTTGACTTTATTAGATATATTTAATTTACAGTCAATTCTAGGAGTTAATCAGGGAGCTTATTCATCTATGTTGTAATTGTCATCTGTTTTATTTAGAGGACCAACTGGAGGTATCTTTGTTGGCTCGTCATTGGCACAGAATGTGGGTGAGTAGAATGTTTGTATAATGTCTAGAAGTAGCACAACTTCACAAACTATGGGATTCTAGTTTATCATGACTATTGGAACACAAGGAATTGTATCCTCTAGTTCATTACCTACTTTAGGAGGAGGATTGGGAGGGTCAGGTGGCTCAGGTGTTAGTAGATCTGGTAGCTTTAGAGGTGAAGGAAACACGAGTACTGGATCTGGTGGGAAAGGTTTGTACCAACCCCAAAAAATTTATATGGAGTTGTCTCTTTGTCTTCTAGAATATATAGACATTGAAGATGCATTTGAGCACATGTATATGTGTGAGATACTATGGTACATGAAGGGGATCACTGCTCCATAGCACAAGGTGAGTCATTTTGTAACTACATTTTAGGGGCACATGCATAGTTGGTACAGAAAGTTTGATCTTGACTATAATTGTGTAGATTATACCATGTTGTGGGATGCTTTCTTGAAAGAGTTTTAAATCACTGAGTTTGAGCAGAAGAGTATTAATGCAATGAAATATATTAAGTAGGAAACTACTAAGAGTGTTCGGGAGTATGATACTATGTTAAAAACCCTTTTTTATAAGCTATCTTAGGACATCTATACGAGCCAACATGCACAGTGGTTTGCTGGAGGATTGATCATGCCTTTTAGGAGGGTGATTTCACATAATACTTATACAAATCGACACGAGGTGCTTGAAAAATCTCTACATGTTGAGGTGGTAAGAAGTGTAGACACAAGACTGAGTCCATTATTGGAAGCTTAGATTGCAGCCATGGCTAAACAATTAGAGAAATTATCTGCTAATTCAGAACATGAGAAATGTAGTGGAATTAGGTATACAGAATATGAGGTAGAGGGGCATACTAAGGACAGTTTCCCTCATAAATTGGTGTACTACTTGTTGTTGGATTGTAAGATCTCTCACTTGGACCATAGTTTAAGTCAGTACCCATTGTTGCAATGTGCAATAAGAAAGAACGTGTCCTGTTATTGTAAGATTTGTAGATCTTCCACTCATGATATTGAACATTTTAGGTTGATTGATCAGATTCATGTTGTCATTGATATGATAATATGACAGACTGGTGCTATAAATAATTCTAAGGAGAAAGGTGAGCATCATGACCATGATCATAATGAAGGGCACTCTGATGGAGGATGTGGTAGAGGTTGAGGTTTCTAAGGAGGATTCAGATGTCGAGGTCATCTCATTGGAAGAAGTGATTTCCCTCATGGAACTTGTTATAGATGTGGATCTCCTAATCATTATAGGCACGAGTGTCCACAAAATATTGTTTGTTCTTTCTGTAGAAAGAATCATAGCATATAAAGAGTTCCCAGACTTGTTTGAAAATTTGAGTAAGAAACAAAAATAGGAGAATAAGGGCATGGGAATGGTTAGAGCTCAGCACGTCGTGGAAGATCAAGTGATGTCAAAGTTAGTGATAGATCTTGAGTTACTACCTATGAATATTACTACACATGTTGAGGCTACGTGCACTAGAGAATTTTTGAAATTGAAACCTACTATTACTATAGAGGAGGTTCTACATGCAAAGTATCTAGAACCTATGCATAAGAAGGAGGTGTATCAAGAAACCATGGAGGTAATTAAGAATTTACAAGGTGAGATAAAGTGTTTCAAAGAGAAGTCACAGAAATGTGAACAAAAGAAACTAGTTGAACTTCATTAGATAGATGTTGATGATTTAAAGGAGGTTTGCATGATGTTGTGCCAGGAAAACATTATTCATTTACTGGGGAATTGCTTAAATGGAAACACTCCGCGCATTGGGATTGAGCATGAAAAGTGTATTTTATAGGCAAACCTTCCTCCTCATATCTTGGATTATGATAAGGAGATCACTCTGAATGTTTTTGTTGACGGTTATACTTTGAGTAATATGTTGATTGACATAGGAGCTAAAGTGAATGTGCTCACTTTGGATGTGTGGGTTCAAATGGGTAGACCACCATTACAATAATCTTCAAATGTTTTGTTTATGGTAAACAATACTAAAGCCACACTTATTGGAGCTTTAAAGTATGCATCAATTACTATACATGGAGCCAAGTTTACTAGGGATTTTGAGGTCTTAGCGCTTACAGAAGCTGACAATTTTCCGTCTTTACTTTTGCACCCTTGGTGTTATGCAAACAAAATTGATCTATGTTTCAAAAGAGGGTATATAAGTTTTGAGAACAAAGAAGAGCAAGTCATTATCCACTTAACAGATGGGAAATATGCATCTTATGTAGAGCCCTTAATTGAATAAAATTTGAACAAAATTTATGTGTGCACCACTCGAGATCCGGAAGTTCTTGAGCCATCAAAAGAAGGATTTATCTAATGGGATGATGCATAGTCCATGAGCGATACTACGAGTGTTGCATATGACAACTGGGCTCAGGGAACTTATGAAATGGTTGGGTGTAAAGTAAAAAGTGCAGTTGCGTGCATTAATAAGCCACACAATATCAAGCATTTGGGCATCAGCCAGGTACCAAGGTACACTGGTGAAGAGAATCCATAAGTATTCCTATTTTCTATGGAATTTAAATGGGAATGTTAGGTGGAAAGAAGAAATATGCTGGTTTATACTCTGCATGAGATGACAACGTGTTGGTGGATGGTTCAAAGGGATAATATTTTGGAGTGGAGAGAAGTGAGGATTACTTTATTTACTAGATTTTTAAGGAGCTATGCACCTACTTAGATCTATACATTTCATGGTAATGATCATGTTCAACACCACGTTCAGTAGTATGAGAGACTCTAGATAGAGGGGTAAGAAGCTTTACCACCTTTTCTATGGGTGCACAAGATTTATTTCACCTTGCAAGTTTACGCACCCGCACGATATATCTATGCAGAGTTAAATAGAGAGAATGGAAAATTTCAAGAACTTACTGTAGGTATGATTCAGACCTTTGACTATTTTTCTAGTAAACCTCTAGTGAATGAGGCATTATAGGTTATGAAGCACTTAATGTGTGGAGATAGTGCAAAGGCTAAGGAGCTCCTTCAGGAATTGTTTAGGGTGAGTCAGATCTAGATGCACATTTTGAAGAGGAAGAGACAAATGCATAATAGCTTGGGCATGCCTGCTTAGAAAGAGAAAAGGGTAAGATGGTCTACATAGTTGATGATAAAGATGTGGAGAACCTAGATATTCAGCACACAGAGGGTACACATGAGGCCTTGTACAATTAGGATGAGAAAATGTTTGCATACCATGTGCCTATGAAGACCAATAAATTAAAATTTGGATAGGATGTTAAACTTAAGGAGGCCATCATTGGATATTATTGGTCTGACTCTGACGTTTCTAAGATAATTGAGTTGTTGTGCGAGTTCTAGCATTTGTTCCCTAGAGGCTATCATGAATTGAAAGGAGTACATGAATCTCTGGGTGAGATGAGAATCATGTTGAAGGAAGATGTGCACCCAGTTCGGAAGAGGACTTACAAGATGAATCCAAACTTGTGTGTTAAGGTGAACTAAGAAATTGAGAAAATGTTAATTTCTGGGATCATTGTGCCCATCAAGGAGTCAGAATGGGTGAGCCCTATGGTGATCAGCATCAAGAAGGATGGGAGAATTAGATTTTTGTGGATTATAGGGATTTCAATGTCGCATGTGTGATTGATACCTTTCCCACACCATTTACTAAGGAAATCTTGTAGGGTGTTACAGGGTACAAAATATACTCCTTTACTGATGGATTTTCAAGGTATCATCAAGTAAGGATAGTAAAATCTAACCAAGAGAAGATAAATTTCACCACTAAATGGGGATTTTTTGCATACACGATTATGCCCTCTGGACTAAAGAATGTGTCTGTAGTCTTTTCACGCATACTTGTATAGGCATTCTAGGATTTTATTCATAAGTTCTTATAGGTATATCTAGATGATTGGATATTCTATGAGATTTTGAAGGATAACTGTGATAATTTGAAGCTAATGTTTGAGAGGTACCAGAAGTTGAGCATCTCTTTAAATATTAATAAGTGCTTATTTTCCACAACCTTTGGAATTTTTTTGGGACACATCATCTGTAAGGAGGGCTTGCTAGTGGATCCTGTAGATGCCTCTGACATGGACATCGATGTGGTACTAGCCCATCCTGAAGAAGGGATTGTTGATCATCTTATTTTCTTTGTGAGTAGAAAGCTAACTCCAGCATATTATAATTACACAACTACAGAGTGCGAGGCATTGTCAATGATCTACACGCTCCATAAGTTTTGACAGTATTTTCATGTTACCTCATTCATATTTTATACATACCACATGACGCTAGAGTATTTGGTGAACAAGCCCATTTTACAGGGGCACCTATGTTGTTGGGTTTTGTTATTTCAGGATTTTAATTTTACCGTGGTGGTTTAATCGAGTAAGAGAAATTCTGGTCCAGACCATTTATCAAGGATTCAACACGGAGAGGATGTGTAGAGCATTGAGGATACAATGTAAGATGTGTAACTATTTAGGTTAAACTACGAACCCTCGGACCTAGAGGATATTGTTGTATTTTTACGCACATGTGTGATGCCTAAAGGAATGAAGGATTTGGAGAAGAAATAACTTGCCATTCATGTCTCACCTTACATGTTGATCAGTGGAGACTTATACAAGTTAGGTTGTGATGAATTTTTGCACCGATGTGTACTTGAACATGAGTGTGAAACAATTATGGAAAAGACTCATGACGGCATTGAAAGAGGACACTATGCAGGAGATGCCACCACGTGTAAGATTCTATTAGCTGGTATATTGTTGGAAACATTATACAAGGATTTAAAATAGTATTGTAAGACATGTGACCATTTTCAGTGCTTTGGAAATCTTGGGTATAAAGATGAGATGCCTTTGAGGCCTATTGCTAGCAAAGAACCTTTTGAGAAGTGGGAAATTGACTTTGTGGGCCCTATCTCCCAAGTTGTGCATAGGACAAGATTGCATTATAGTATAACTTGTACAGATTATCTTACATGGTGGGTAGAAGGACACATACAAAGGATTACACAACAGTTATGGCAGAAACATTTTTGTGTGAAAATATTATCAGTAGGTATGCATGCCCTTCAATTTAAATAAGTGATAGGGGTACCCATTTCCTTAATGAGACTATCAGGATATTACTGGATGAATTTATGGTTGCACACCATAGAACAACACCCTATCATCCTCAGGAAAATGAAACTGTTGAGGCCTTCAACAATATATTGATCCATACCTTGACAAAAATTTGTGACGTTGGAAGAAGAGATTGGGATGATAAAGTCTCTATTGGTGTTTGGAATATAGGACAACCTACAAGAGGTTAAATAAAGCAACACCCTTTTAGTTGGTGTTTGGCACAAAGGCAGTTCTACCCATGGAATTCATGTTACCTTCTTTGTGCATTATGCATGTAGGAGGTTTAGTTGATGAAAAATCACTTGAAGAACGTATTGAAAAACTCATGTAGCTAGATGAGATGTGCGCTATAGCACGGTGGATTCAAAAGAAAGAAAAATCCAAGAAAAAGGCATGACATGATAGGAACATCAAGGATAAGAAGCTTGTGGTTGAGAAATGTAACTTCTGTATGATTCAAAGTTTTTACACCATCCTAGCAAGATTAAGGTGCATTGGTTGGGACCATATGTTATATACTTGATTTAGTTTCTTGTCAATTAGAGGCGTTGGATGGGACACGGTTTCCTGATTACTTCAATGGTAGTTGGCTGAATCCCTACTATAAATAAGTCTTCTTGGTGTTTTTAATAAGGTAGTATTTCCACTTAGATTAGATTTCCTTAATGCATTCCATTTATATGTTTTTTCTTCATTGTTGTTATACTTTGTCAATTTAGTTCAGTGTTTTGTGTAATAAGCATGCTTATGTGCTAGAATATGATTACTATTTAAGTGTTTTCATACACAGAGGACCACGCATACCCTTAGTGTGGGGTTGTTTAAATACATGTTTCATTTCCAAGTTGAATATTAAATGAAGACGGGCATGCATAAAGAAAAATTTGTGTGGGTGCTTTAAGGAAAGATTTAGATAGAAAAATATTTCTCCTGAATAAAGACCACTTATGGATGGATGCACTGTGTAATGCGAGGTAGGCTGCAGCAGTGGAAAATACTTAGAAGAAGGCACAATGGAAAATTACTTCGATACATGAGGTGGCACGAAAGGAGGTCATATGTGGCCAAAAATTAGAAGGCATGCCAGAGGGTTATGACTATGGTGCGGAAATGAGCAGTGTGGAAAAGTTTCCAAAATGATGAATTAATGTTGGGGATGGTGGTAGGTGGTGAAAAATAAATGTGATAACTCTTTCAAAATCTATATAAGGACGTGATGCAAAGTCATTTTCACCTTTACATTCAAAAGTATTTAAGCAAACTGTTAAAGTTGAGAAAGATATCAAGAGAGTTGTGAAGTGCAAATAACTATGAACCGGTTCGATTTAGTGAATTTTCCCATCAAGGAGGTTGTTGCTCCATTAGGAGAAGTTTTTTATTAGAAAAAACGAAGGCAAGGAATAAATCATTTGCTAGGGTTTGGATTGGAGATAGGGCACACAGAATTGAGTTAGGGTACACATGATTTTAGTTACAGAGTTTGAAGAAGGTAGAATATAACGCCTTTGAGGTAACTATGGCACCAAAAAGAGAACCTAGAGATGGTATAAGGGGAAGGAAGAAAAAGGAAGTTGAGATTGAAGTTCAAGATGCTCCCCAGAGTAGATTTTCTGAAACACAATACCTAGAAGGTGTTTTCATGGGCCACGATTGGGATTCACACATTCATCACTACAAGGTTAGATATTACAACCACATAAAAAAGGATACCAAGGAGGAATTGGAGAAATTACTTGTGGTGAAGACTTCGAAGAGAACAATGGATAACATGGTGGTCTACAATGATGCGGGTGGAAATTTATTGACCAAGGTAGGATTTTTACAGTTGTATGAGCTTCGTTATTTTAGCAAACCCAAAAATGTATGCCAGTGGCTCATAAGCAGAGTCTATGAGGACTTATTCTATTTTGTTGGGCACTGAATGAGGATAAACACGCCTTTGATTGGAATTTTGATAGGGCCAAGAAGTATGGTTATTGAGTTGAGTAGAAACCTCACTAACAAGGATGTTATATAAAAGACAAAGAAAGCACTTGGATACACTAAAGGATAGTGCAAGATGGTTATCCCTAAATTACAGAAGTATCTAGTTATTCAAGTAGCAGCCCATCTCCTTACAAAGATAAACAATCAAGAACACTAGTCTCAAGTAAATAATTTTGGCTCCATATTGTAAAGAATATTACATAAGGTGTTGTATATAACTTATCAAATTTCATTGCTGAGACAATTATTGAGGAAGCATAGGAAGCTGAGAAAATCATCTTTGGAACTATACTTTTTTCATTAGTATTTTTTGAAATTGGAGTTCCAGATGGGCCAACAGATAATATGTGGCATTTTTGTGAAGAGAAGAAGTCCTTGGCAGAAATATTTTCCAACTATACTTGTGATGGATCAATGAGTGAACCCCTTAAGAAAAGGGAAAAAATGTCTTACTGGCACTTGCACGTTGTGTTTGAAGAAGAATTGAGGATACCTAAGGAGTTACCTTTGATATTAGATAAACAAGTAGAATTTTCAGTGTATCAACACTTCTGTATTGGGCACTTCGGGATGAAGGATGAAAAATGGGGCCCTTGGTGTAAGATTTCCTATGCCTTCATTGTGCACTATTTTCAAGAATCTATGCATAGGTTCTCAAACGTGTGTCATTTTTTTTTCAATGCTGACAATGTAGATTGTGACTACCACACACTAAGGAATTCTTACGTTTATTCAAATAAGACTGCTTATATTCAAATTTTTATTTCATATTGTATTAACATGAAAGTTGTGAGTTTGGCAATTGGAAAGTTGGGTGCGGCTCTGGTATATATATACTTGAAGCCTAAATTGTAAAATAGGAAGTATTTGGAGAATTAATTCAAGCTCCCGGGACCACCCAAGGGAAAACATACTGTGGGAACCTTACATGAAGAAGATTTTTTTCCCATTGAAGAGGAAGAAGGAGAAGAATAAGAACATCATGAAGATATTGGTAGCCTAGAGCACATGGGAAGAAGACATCCTATGGTTTGAGAGAAGAGAGAGTGCAACGTGACCCCTCCATTACAGAAACAAGAGGATGAAGTGTTAGAGATGAGCGTAGTGGAGATAGATGCAAATCAAACCACTGAGGAGCCTCAATTTAAAAGGGTTATCAGAAGAAAAGGGATCAAGGCATGGAAACATCACAGCCCTTAAGGATATCACCTAAGACTTCACCTTAGAAGTTATAACTAGTAAAGAAGAAAAATTACAGGTATAAACTTACGAAGGAATAATCTAGGGAAAGTGCACCAATTACTCCAACACAGCCTACGAACACAAAGGAGATTCAAGGAGGAGAAATGAAAAATGATGAGGAGGAACTAAAGGAGAAAGATATATAAATATAAAAGGGCGAGCCTTCATGCACGCTCCATACTATACAAGAGGGTGAAGGACTGGTACTAGACTCGGGCGCCCATATTCCAAAAGGTAAGTACACCAGAAAGGAGAAGGGGGACGAAGACTATGAGACCCCTGTAGTTGGGTATGTGGATGATAAAATAAAAATTATATACACATGGTTCCAAAGAACTTTGGAGCCTAAGAACTTGTATGGGTGGGAGATCATGGACGCAGAATTGGCAAATGCACGCACATGTAAGAAATTATCTTGGTCTATGCAGACTCATATGGACAATATTGATTTCAACATGTGTTAAGATTCATGTGCTTCCTGCAGAATGAAGAAAGTGCCCCATGTTAGGTATGTGAATGTCAAGCCCACTTTCATGTCAGATGAGTAGGTGAGCAATGCTTTGGTAAAGGTATCTACAGAGGTTGCGCATAGAAACATAGATAAAGTGGAAACCATTAGGGAATTTATGGATGATAACAAGGACAAGGATAAGGATATAAAGCGCTTGACAGTAAAGAAGGAAAGGGCTGAGGAAAATTTGGAAGCTTTGGTTAGTATGGTAGAGGAAATTAGAGATGATATTTTAAAGGTAAGGCCACACCTAGAATCAAAAGTTCCAAAAAACTTTCCTTCTGTGATGCATTACATAAGCACTCTGGTAATGTTGGTAATCGACAAAGAGCCCGTATATGTGCTGACACCAAAGGATTTTGCAGAGGAGGAAGTAAGGGCCAAGGCCATGATTGCAAGGAAAGTTGTGAGTTATGAATCTTTGTTACATACACTAAAGGATGAGTTGAATAATGTAGATCAAGATTTAAATATGTGCGTGGCACTAGATTCAATTATTAGGACACAAAAAATTGAAGAGGATAATGAGGTCCTGAAGGAAGTGAAGAATTAGATGCTCAGTCGTATGGAGAGGTTTTCTCTAGTAGAAGAAAAGCGCAAATCACTTGAAAAAGCCCGGTATCCACACATGGAAATAATGAATGAAATTTGGAATCTCATTGCGCAAAATATGGATTTCATGGAGGGGATGGTTTCCAGCATGGATAACATTGTTAAAACTTTACAAAATTAAAAATATAACATGACTCATGATGAGTTGGAAGCTGTGGTTATAGATGTCCCAAATAGGACAGGTGAAGTGCTGAGTGATTGACAGGCATTAGAGGTAGAGATTAAAAACAAATATCCAGAGTTAATCTTTCCTATAGATGAATAGGTTGGGGAGTAAGTCTTAATTATTTGGTTCAATTAATCACCTATTATTTCATTCATTATTCTTTATTCCTAGAGATATAAGTTGTGATTACCCATTTCCGGGGGTGGAAACGACATTAGTGTGGGGTAATGTTGAGCTGAGGAAATATATCTCAAGTATGGAAGGACATAAGGTTTGGACGTATAGGAAATGGGCGCGCAAAACAGCACACAAGTATAGAAAAATAGGGGCACGCCTAGAATAATTTGGAAATAGGACTTAGCCATTTTTGTAGTTAAGGCTAAAGATAGACATGGAGTGTTGAGCATGACTTGTAGAAGACTTAAAGACTACACCAAGGCTATTTTGGATAAGAAGAAGATCGAGTTACATGTAGATTTTTAAGTTAATAATAGCATATATACTAAGAGTTAACTATATGAGATCTATTATAAGCACTTACATGCTTTTGTATTTCTTATGTAAGGGCACATGGCTATTATTAGCATGTAGCCTATTTTTGTAAGGTGCATGGGTGGTGAAGGGAAAGTCCCCACCCCTATAAATATCTATTGATTTACATAGTTTAAGAGACCATATTGTTTTGTAGAGTTATGTCATTGGTTTGTACGTGTATATGACCCATGGTAACATTATTATGATGTATGAAGCTTCTATGTTTTGTAGTATTTAATATAATGGATCTTATTGGCTGGATATTGGTGTTAGATATAACTGAACATGAATCTTGTATGGAAAAATTGATTACAGTAATTGTTTAGTTATTCCTTCATGTGGTTTAGAACTAGATCTGGTTTACGCATTGTGGTTTACTTGGTTATCTATTATGGATCTGAAATATACTTGTAATCATGTTAACATCTTGAAAAAGCTTAGCAAAGAGGGACCTGGTACCCTTGCGTGCTTCAAGTGAGCACTCAGTTTAGGATGAGTGATGTGTCATCACGCCTTGTGTTATTGACAATCAATTCTAGGCTACATCAATCTATGAATTTAAAATTTTACATGGGGAAGAGCTGGGAATAGATAAGTAGACCACTAAGGAGGGGATAATGAATGTACAAGAGATGCCCCTAGACCCCTTTGCATGGATTCCAATATGTGAATAAGAAGGTGATGGATGTAATGATCATGGGGTTCTCACCAAAGGGGGAGAACCTATCCATAAGGAATATGCTATGGGCAAAGCCATGGTGCTCATATTTAAGGTCACATATAGGAAGTGAAGGAAGACCACATAATTCCAAATCATCACAATGAGAAGATGGAAGGGGCTAAGATGGAGGAATTATCTAAAGATACAACTAAGATCTCACTGGTAGTGTGCTAATAGTAGAATGGTCACAAGTGTAAAGCATTAAGTGGTTCCACTTCTAGTTTACCATCAAGGGAGGGAAAAAATTCCATGTAATTTCCTTGATTAAAGTCACATTTGAGATAGGATGAGAGCTTACAAAGGATGAAATATAATGAGATAATGAGCGAGGATAAAAACTATGTGTTATCCTTGAGGAAGAAAAAATATGTATCCCTAATGAGATGGATAGATGGCCACAAGAGTGGGCTTGTGATGAAAAATAAGTGGTCCCCAAGAGAGGGAAAAACATGACCACTTTTCAAAGTGGATTTAGGATAGGTATGAATGGTCCAAGAGAAGGAAAAATATGGCCACAATGGTGGACTTTGGAATGAAAAATATGGTGAATATGGCCATAAAGGAGGACCCCAAGAGAGGCACAAATATGGCCACAAAGGTGGACTTTGAATACAAGATGGTTCCCTTAAAGAGAGGCACAAATATGGCCACAAAGGTGGAATTTGATGAAAAATATGGAAAGGGTGGTCCCTTATGGCCACGAGGAGGGAACAAGATATGGCCACAAAGGTGGGCTAAGTTGATAAATAGATGGGTTGGGTAAGATCAGATGAGATTAAAACAATGTCAAAAGTGAATTCTCCCAACGTCAAGGGGGGTTGTTTGGATTGATGAGGATGGGATGTTTAGATGCGAGGGGGTTAAAAATGAGGCGAGGATGCCCAACCTCCCCCTAGCTAAAGAGATTATATCACTTTGGAAAAAAAAGATTGGATTAGTTAGTGGGTATCAAAGGATTTTAAATGGGTTATCGTAGAAGGAGCATTGATCATTCCTTTGGATTTATATTGGATAGATGGTTGGGGATCATAAGGATGATTGGAAAGGCAAACAATATCGATGAACAAGGGAGGAATCTTCTTTAGGAGGAATGATATGTACAGGAGATGGATAAGGGAGGGTGTGGATGAAGAAGGGAATTTGATGGATGAAAATGTAAAATTTGGAGTTGGATTGGTCACGGTGGATGGAGAAGGATGGATTTTCTTGAATGAGAAATTTATCTTTCTCAATAAGGTATCATGGACAAGATCTGAAAGGCCTTACAATGCTCAACATCATGACCCATGGTATAATGATAGGCGTAAATGCAATTGGGAATTGAACCATGATGGATTCTTACTATCAAGGATTAAAATATCTAATGGGAGGAAGTGTGATGAAAGATATTTGAATTAAATTTTAAGGATATCTGTTGTAATATCCAATAAAGGTGGTGTAGGGAAGATAACTCTTGTGAGGCTTGATAGGATATTTTAATTGGATTAGGTGCAGATGTAGATTGGATGGGTAAATTAGGCGTCTTGAAAGATGAATCAATTTTGGGAGGAGATTTAGATTGTTTAGATTAGTATTTATTATTAATGATATATCTTAGGTGAAGGGGTTGGCCCTAAAATAGATGAGGGTGTTCCTGGGATGGATTTTGTAATGTTGGATTGCTGAGGAGAGGTAAGGTCTAATTTCTTATGAGGGTGTATGGGAGAATTTTGGGGATGCTTACCAAGAGTTCTTATATTTTGATCGAGAATATTTACCCTTGGAAGGGATGACTATAATCTCAACCAATGGATCTGAAGGTTGTGGTGTAAGTTTTGAACTGGTTGATGTAGAAATAGTCGATTTTGAATAAGGAGAATGAATCCCCCTTTGTGTTCATTTCTTATGGAGGTGTTTGTTTCATAAATTTTACAAGGGGTATCATTTATATATTTGCAAATCAAGAGGATGTGATTGGTGCAGTAGTGGTTATAGATGTAGATATAGGAATGATGTTGGAGAAGGAGTGAAAAATATTGGGATGGAATGGATGATGTATTCATATGTAAAGATGTAGGTACATGCATCAAGATAGGTGTTGGGATAGTTGTAAGTGTATTGTAGAATAATGTGGGGTAGAAATGAGTGTAGTTGGGATTGATGTGGAAATGAGTGAGGTAGATGTAGTAATAGGTGTGTTTGATGTAGATGTGGGAAATTGAGATGTAGAGATACCATGTATGGTTGAGATGATCAATGTAGACATAAATGGTAAGGATGCATCTGATGTGATAGATTGGGGCATGATCGAAGTGGATGAAGTAGGAGGATATAGTCAAAGTTGATGTGGATGTGGTAAGGGTAGGAGTAGATATAGGTATAGGATAGGTAATAGAAGTTGACATAGGTGTGATAGTCATGGATATGATAGGTGCTGAATAAGGGGTGGGAATAATGCTAAGGTAGGAACATTGGAGTCATTGATGAGATAAGATCTTGATTGACATGGTGTTAATGGTGCAAGCATTTGGTAGTTGAGATGTAGAAGGGGTGGCTTGATTTTTTGGTGGTTGATTAGGAAAAGGTTTCTTAATTCTATCGAGGGGTTGGCTAGGTGAAGTGGTCAAGCTGTCTATTTGGATATCCCCCATATTTATAAGTTGTTGGATGTGATATTTGAAGGAACGAAACTTCTCAATGTTATGACCTTTGACTTGATGATATTTACAATAGTGGCCTTCAATACCAAGTGGGCTTGGGTCGCGAGTCATCCACGAGTCATATGGGAGGAAGTTGGATGGAGTGTACTGCTATTCAAATTTTCAAATACAGAGCTATAGGATTCCCCCAAGGGGGTATAGTTAGGAGATGGTCTAGAATCTCTTTGTAAAGACTCTGTACGAGAGACGGATGTGGATGGAGATTTAACGATGATGGTATTGGTGGTAGTTTTAGAATTATCATTATGTTTAGTGGGTTTGATGAACTCGATCTTTTTGTTTGATTGAATCTTTAGTTGGCCTTGCTCAAGGGCACAATTTTCAATTTTACAAGCCATGGTGAAGGCTTCTTCGAATGTTTAGAAAGATTGGATTTGCAATGTAGAAGAAATATGCTTCACACAAGAACATGAGAAGAGTTCGATGAGTTCAGTTTTGTGAAGAGTAAATGATAGTTGATTATAATGCAATTCCATCATGCAAAAAATTCTGTGATAGACTCATCATCAGAGATGTCTAATGGTGTATAAGTCATTGATAGTGATTTTACGAGCAATATTAATAAAAAAATGTTCTAGGAAACAATTGCACAAGATAAGTAAAGGAGAATAAGGAATGTTGAGGAATCTCATTGTACCAATCCAGTGTTAGACCAGCCAAGGACATAGGGAAGGTGCAAAGCATAAGTTCCTAATCATATGTGATAAGGTAACATGTGTGCTTAAATGTGTTTAGATGTTGTTGGGGATCTTCCTTGTTGAAATTGGTAAACTTGGGAAGCTCCCAATGAGGAGGGTAAGGTTTGATTGGAACCAATAGATGAATGGGTTCATTACAAATTTGTTCATAAGATAATGTAACCTTGGGTCCCAAGGTAGCGGCCTCTAGACTATCCAACCTATTCATTAGGGCATGACATAGGATCATTTGATGTGATGATAGGTTGGGATTGATTGGGTTTTGTGGCATGGAAAGTAGCTTGATAAGGTGGTTGATAAGTTTGTGGATGTGTAGGTGTTTGGGGAATCATTTGGGGTTAATATATGTCATGGGTTGAGATTGGATAAGTTGTTGTAAGTTGATGTTGAGAAATAGGGACATGTGTATGATTGTTGGTATTGGGTAGGTTGTTGAGATATATGATGAGTGGGAAAATGAGTGTTATGAGATTAAGATTGTTGGATAGGCATACTAGTGACAGTAGTGGATGGAATAGAGATAGAGTTGATATAAAGTGATGTGGGTGGAATAGGATCTACCAATTGAGTAGATTGATAGGATTGAAATATTCTAGGGGGTTTATGACGTATGAAGTCATAGATAGGGCTAGAGGGAGGCCCAAGAGTTTCTAAAGGAGCCAGAGATGGGGGTGTAGTTGGTCTAGAAATGTTGGATTGATGAGAGATACATGAGGATTGGTTCTAAGATAAGGATTATTTTGGATGACATGGTCCTCATGAGGTGAGATCATGGAGACAAGGGGTTGGGTAACCAAAGGTGTGGTCTCAAGTTTAGAATCTTGTTGGAAGAGATCATTAGAGGAAGGGATTTTATTGGATTGAGTGGATTGTTGTGTTGCTTCAACTTGAGAAAGAGTGAAAATAGGCATGAAATAGATGAACATTTGTTTATGTAATTTGTTAACAAATAAATCAAGCAACAAATTTCTTATCATCATGATTAATTAAGAGATGTAAAAAGAAATAAATGGATAAAAAAGGTACCTAAGGAATGAAACTCCTAAGGCTAGTTTCAGGTAGTTATGGCTAGGGAGATTTTGGGGTGGCTTCTTGTTGGGTGATGAAATCCCAATCAGTCAACTGGGTAAGGATATGTTTTGATGTGTTAATTTAGATGTGTGAGTTTTAGGTTGTGTGTGATAGGATTGTGAGATGCAGCAAGTTAAACCCTTACTTAAGATATGTGAGCAAGCAAGATGCAGAAAAGAAAGGTTCTTTTTAAAACCAAATCAGAATTGTGATCTTTCAATGAGGACACACACAAGAAAGGAAATATGATGCAAAAAGGAGAAAATAGGAAAATGAGGAATACCTGGATAAATATTTTCATTTTTATCTGAACTTTAAGCGAAGAGAAATCCAAGCAGTGAACCCAACATGAGAAAGAAAAAAGTGAAGCCTTGTGTTGCAGTGTTAGTAGAAGACAGAAGAAACAAAAATATGAAAGAAATGAAAGGATCACCTAAAGGGTGGTCCCACCAGGTGTGCCAAGAATGTTGATATAATTTTTTTTTTCCTTTTCAAATCAATGAGTTAGTACTAAAGAAAACTAGATAACCTCAAATGATGGAGGTTTTATGGTACCTCAGATGTGATGTGATGGATAAACAGGTGCAAAAGTGATTGATCCTCACTGCTACAAGATGATGAACCTGAAACTCAAAGAAACTAAAGAAAATTGATTAGATAAGATGTACGCGGGTTTCCTGACAAAGCAGATCCAAGAAGCGTTAACTTCCTTTCAGCAGATGTCAACCCCCATTTTTGAAAGAAAAAGTGATATAAATGATGGAAATGTAGATAACATGCAGAAAATGAAGAATAAAGAATCTGAAAGTAACTAAGATTAGATCTAGAAGATGATTTGATCTGAATAGATGTAAATTAAATAATACCTGGTCTGGGTCGATGGTGACCCAGACTATGCAGAGGTAGGTCGATGGTGACCTAGGAGGCTGGATCTAGAATGTAACTAAAATATGCAAACCTGCAAGATCTAGATGTAATCTAGATGTAGCAGAGGCTTGTGTATGTGGATTCAACCTGTAGAAGGGATCTGAGGGAGAAGAAACTAGAAAATGATCATAAGGAAAGGATTAGAAAGGGAAGATTGGAAATCAAGACCCTGGTCGATGGTGAAACTGGGTGAAGAATAGGCTGGTATGAGATAACATAGGAGTAGGATGATGACTCTGGTAGAATGGAATAAGAGACAGAACACAGGAAGAGGTTGGAGAAGGCTATGGGGATGGAAAACACAATTACAGAGAGTTGATTCGATGATGACTCAAGCTAGGTGATGAAAACTATAGCAGGGTAAGGCAAGGCCGAGAGTAAGAGGACTGAAAAGGAAACCTATAAGAACAGAAATTGAAAGAGCAACCTTGATAACAGAGTTTCGACACTAGTAAACCTATGAGATGTTAGATTGGAAAAGATAATAATAAAAATGATATAAGATAGCACAGAAAAATGTAAAACCTCCCAATGTTATGCAGATGATCAAGAAGAGCTTCCAAGGGCTGCAGGAGCATTTTTGAGATGCTCTGGTTTGAAGGAGGAATTGTTGATAAAGAAGGCAATCATAAAGAAGTTGGCTTTATGTGCCTATGAGTTTTCTATGTTTTTGTAGTCTTATTGTTCTTGTTGCGTTCTCTGCTACATTTTGATGTTTTTCACCTGATTATGGAAAGGTGTAACTTAGTTTATAGGGTCGATGACAACCAAGCTCAGGTCACCACCGATTGTGGGGAAAGTTTCCCCAAATGGGTTACTTTTGTGATTTTGGCAGGATTTGGTGTATTTAAGAGTTGGAAAAGTCTGCTTTAAAGCATGTAGGTGGGATTAGGTTGTTTTAGGATGATGTCATGGGTAGTTAAAAGATAGGGATGGGTAGAAAAAGCATAGGGATTTAGATTTAGGATGAAAGCATCCAAAATAGAAGGTTTGTTAGGGAATGTTAGGGATATTATTGATTAATTAATTAATAAAGATTAATTAATTAATGGGAATTGGATGGGCATTAAAGGTAATAGGATAATAAGGGCATTTTATTAAATATTAAAGGGATGGATTTAATTAAAGGAGGGCCCTAGATAGGACCCCTGGAAAAATATGTCGCACGTGGGCAATACAAGGTATAGATACCGATTTTAAGGTGTCTACGATATGATCAAAAATGGATTTAAATTTTCTCCAAATTTGAATCAAAAACTGAATTTAAACTCATTAATCATTTCCAATTAAACAATCAAAATGATCAAATACAATTTTTTGAAAATGTGTAAAAGTGTTATAATTGCACCAAAATGGATTAAAATACTATTTTTAAATCAGCACGAAATCATAATATACTCATGCAATACTAAAAAAAAAAAATCCAAATTGATAACAGAGTTCACCCACTTATCAGGTTACATATCTGAGATATCTTATAATGTCATTTGATCCATTAATAAATCAATTTACAGGTATAATGAATAAACTTACAAATAATAACGGATATAAAAATGTGTTTATCATACCTTAGAAAGACTCTAATCTCAATCAGCAATGTCCTCCACCTTCTTGCAACATTTTCACAATCAATTTCATC
This sequence comes from Taxus chinensis, assembly GCA_019776745.2. Classification (NCBI taxonomy): domain Eukaryota; kingdom Viridiplantae; phylum Streptophyta; class Pinopsida; order Cupressales; family Taxaceae; genus Taxus; species Taxus chinensis. The sequence goes on along the minus strand of CM034152.1, from coordinate 589,165,583 downwards.
ATGTTCTACATCAAAATTGGTTGAAAATGCTTCTAAAATACGTCAAATAAACTCCAATAAGGAAAATAAAAGGTGTAGGCAACGTGTCTGAAAAATTCTAAACAACTTTCAAGCTCTGTAGAAATCCTGAAAAATGCCTCTAAATGGGCATAAAATAGAAAATTGTACAAAATGCCCCTTATGGACCTTACACAATCATATGGAAATTTTCCTTCAAATGCAAAAATTATTCTTATATAGTGTTTCCAAACAATTGGTGCAGTGATTAGGAGCCTTATCATTTTAGTATAGGTCGCAGGTTCAATCCCTCTCTAGGCGCTTTGACCCATACATGGCACATTAACCTACTAAATTATTCCCACATGGGGTGTATTTAGAGGGAAGGATGGTTTAAATAAAGAGTTTTGGCATGTATGTGTTGGCCATTGGGCCGCTTTTGTTCACAAATATGATGTGTTGCTTAATATGTGGAGCACATAAGATAATGTGTAGAGCTTATGGCCAATGCATGGTAGAGTGAATTGGAAGACATTATGGAAAATGTGGAAATATAATCCCCCATGCATGGTGGGGTGGAAAATATAAAAAAATTGTTTGATACTATGGATGACTGGTTATATAGAGACTGTTTTGTTTTTTATGGGTTGGTCTGGTCTACTACTTTTTCCTTCTGCTTATGTTGACCTAGGTGGATGGTTCATAGGTACAAGTAAATAAATAATAATTTTTCTCCAAGGTAATATTAAGAATACAAGGAAAATTCACCCCTCTTAAAAAATAGCATGCCAAACCTAGCAGAGGGTCCCCAACTAGTAAATAGAGAGGCCCATTTGTCTGAACACAAGCATCAAAGACCGAAGGAGAAAATTAAACCCTGAAAACTTATTTTTACACCATATTGCCACTTGTTACAAATTGATTGGTCCACTTGTCAATATTTCATGATTTCACATCATATCGGACCTGCATGTTTATTTTTTACTAGTTGGGCTATAATTTCAGCATTCAATAACTTTTGCATGTGATCTCCATTTTCCACATTCCACATAGCATTGGAAAGCTCGCAACGAGATATTAATTATTGTAATAGTTTAGGGATAATTAGAGATATTAAGACCACCCATAATTTCCTTTTTATCTCACCTCTCTAATAAGATCTTTTCGTCCCCAAAATCCAAGTCACACACCGAATCTACTAAATGCTTCTCTTCATTACACCAACATACAAAAACCAAAATATAGCATAGTTGTTAAAATTTTATAATGTTGAAATTATTATCATAGAAATGGATTAGTATGAAATGAGAACAAAATTTCAAACATATGTGAGTATCTAATTGAATCCATGTCATTTTGTCAATATTACAAATGCCAAAATTAAATCAGTATAAAATGATAACCAAATTCCAATGATAGGCAAGTGTCCATTGACCTTGTGAAACTATCAATCACGACAAAATATAAGAATAAAATATATTGTGTTAATTATTTATACATTAAAATGCATAATTACTATATAGAGGTGAGAGTTAAACTGGATCCTTGAAACTTCCAATGAAGATATAATATCTATCTAATGTGAAATTGGGGATAGAACTGAACTGCCTTCACAAATGTCACATTCCAAATCAATGAGACTATCAACCTCTATAAAATATCACCATGTGCAAATGCAAACCTATTTTTTAGTGTAATAAATGTACACCCTAATTTGTAACTATGTGTGACAGTTAAAAATAAATGCCCAAAAGTAATGGAATTAAAACATGTGTAAATATCATGTGTGCTACAATAAGTTTGTATATTAATTAAAACTACAAGAAGTGCCCAAATGGGTCTTATAAGAATCCATACTTTTACACACAAGCAATAACATATACATTTAAAATTCAAATCCAAAATTAGACATATTGAACATGCCCATTGAACCTACATACTTCGTTGTCTAAATCACAGTGGAATATGTCAACCATAAAATGTGAGAACAAAAATATGAGTATGTTAAACTTGTCACTAATATCCTCACTACATGTGACTTAAAACCATATTCAAAACTAAAATCATATGGTAAAATCTCCTTTCTACATACAACAGGAATCCCATAAAAGTATGCTTTGAAATAAAATGTAATTTGATCAATAATATCAGCTATGAAAAAAAATATCCATCAAATAAAGTGTCCTCTAAATCAAAATTGAACAGGCTCGTGTATGAGATATTGATCAATATATCATGAGTTGATTCAATAATTGTTGGTGAATTAATAACTTCATCAATTTTAACCTTATTAAATACATGTGAACCATCAAATTCTTACCATGTGATGGATGAAGTTTCCAACATGTTTCAGCCATGTATCCACTTATATTACAATGAGTTTGAAAAATTCCTCTGTTTGGGTGTAGTTACTTGTTTTCCATTTATCTCTTCAACATGATGAGATTGGTCTTTAGCACCTACCTTATTATTCAAAAAAGGGTAAAAAAATTATTTAGCAAATATTTCCTCTTCCAACAATAAGCAACAAAATGATTACTTAACCCATAAAAGGTGCAAGTAAAAACATGCATCATATTCTATATATCAAATCCAAATTGTTCAAACTGAAAGAGAGCGTTAGAAGTTTTTAGAATCCAAATTCCCATCAATTTTATTTTTAGTGTAAGTAAGAGGAGGTATAATCTTAATACCTTTTCCTTCTTGTTTTCTTACACTAATATTTATTCATCTATATGGAGGAATCTTGAAATGATAGTGGCGTAGATACTTGGTTATTAGAAGCTTGTCTTCCTTCAGTAATTTTGGAACTTTCTCAAACATCCACTTGCTCACTAGCATAGCCCAATCATGCATTACGAATTCGATCCTCTACATGTATGGGGTTAGAAATACCGTGGAAATTCTTACTAAGGCCTCTTCCATCAAATCTTTTTTTAAATAACATTTTAGATCCAATGCCCTTAGTGTATTGTTCAAAATTACCAAAAGAAATATCTGAAACCGAAGGGAAGGAAGTACTAAAATGATGATAAAATTACAACGCATTCATCTATCATGGTTTTTTGCATCTAATGTAGAAGTTAAAATACTTCATTTGTACACCATTATGTATATTTTTTCCAAGATCTCATCCTTGGATTGCAAATCAGATTTCAAACTAACAATATCTTCTTCTAAAGAGTAAAAGTTTGATCTCAAAAAAGAGTACTCTTCCTAGATCTGGAAGTTATATGGTTCAAGCTCATAGATCCTCACTTATTTTCAAGGCTTTACCCATGGTTTCTTATTTCCTATAAATAACATGTACTCCAACAACTACACACTGGAAATGGAAGATCAACAAGCCCAAATTTTTGTACAAAATGAATGATACCAACTGAAAACTAATATAAAAAATACAATCAGAAGCTAATCTTGCAAACTAAACTAGATCTGATACCAAAATATAAATAATCCGTAAACTAACACTGATCCCGTCTATAAATAGTTTGAAAAATGGATCCTTTAGAAATAATCATTTTCTGAATTAAATGAATAAGAATTGATTAAAATATGATACAAACCTAATTTAAATGTTTTTGTGAAATTGAATCGAAATATGAATTTAAACTTATTAAACGTTTCCAATTGAAGAATCAAAAGAATCAAATATGATTTTTGAAAATGTGTAATAGTGTTATAATTACACCAAAATGGATTAAAATATTTATTTTAAATCTAGACATAATCAAAATACATCGATGCAAAACTGAACAAAAAAAATCAAAATTGATAACAGAATTTTACCCACTAATCAAGATATGTCCATAGGATAACTTATAACACCATCTGATCCATTAATAAATAAATCTTCAAGTACAATAAATAAACTTACTGATAATAAAAATATCTAAAACCTACAAAAAAAATTCTTATCATAACCTTTGAAATAATCTTATCTTGATCAAAAATTTCCTCCACCTTCCTGTAGCATTTACATGATCAATTTCCCCATGTTCTACATAAAATAGTTGAAAATTATTCAAAAATTACTTCAAATTAACACCAATTGGGGAAAATAAAAGGTTTAGGTAGAGCGTCTAGAAATTCTAAACAACTTTCCAAATATACAGAAATCTTGAAATTGCCTCTAAATGGGTGTAAAATAGTTAAATGTATAAACTGGCCCTTATGGACCTTACATAGTCATACAACATGCATTGACTTGCTAAATTAGTCCCACATGGGGTGCATTTGGTGGGAAGGATGGTTTAAATAGAGAGCACTAGCATGTATGAATTTTCCATTGGGAAAATTTTGTTGGAAAATATGATGCACTAGTTAATTTGTGGAGCATATGTAGAGCCTGAGTGCCCAATGCATGGCATACTGACTTGGCAGCCACTGTGGCAATGCATAGTTTAATAAAAGGTGGAAATTTAATCCCACATGTATGGTGGGATGGAAAAATATAACAAATAAACAATAATTTATCTCTAAGATAATATGAATAATAGGGAAGCAAAGGCACCCATCATAAAAAATAGTGTGTCGAACCTAACTGAGGGCCCCCCAACCACCAAATAGTGGGATCCATTTTTCCAAACACGAACCTCAAATATCAAAGGAGAAAATTGAATCCCAAAAAACTTATTTTTGCTGCTTATTTACACTTTTCACAAATTGATTGGTCCACTTGGCGAGATTTCATGAATCCACATCATCTCGGACCTGCATGTTTATTTTTTACCAGTTGGGGCAGAATTTCAGCGTGTGATAACTGTTACAAACAATCTCTATTTTTTGCATTCCACATACCATTGGAAATATCATGAACGGGATCTTCTATATTATAATGGTTCAGGGAGAATTAGAGATATTATGACCACCTAAAATCTCCTTCATATTAGAATCTATGTATCTAATTAAATAAAATGAAATTCATGGTCTAAACAAATACCGTGATTATAATTACCAAGGAAAATCCCCTTTAAAAATCTTGTAGATATTACTTGGCAAATATGTAAAAATTACTTTCAAAATCATATTGAATATGAAGGAAATGGATTTTGAACAGACTGGAAAATTATTTGATAATAGTGTCGGATAGTAATAATGTTTTGGTTGACAGTATATGTTGTTAGCCGACATCATATGTAATTTTTATAAAAATCATTTTTTGATAAAAGAAGTTAAAACTAGCCACCTCAACGAGAAATTTGTCCTCATAAAATATGGCATTAAAAAAAAAAGTGAGTTTGCGGAAAAAATGTCGATTCTACTAGTTTTGTATGGGAAAATTGAATATTTTTTTTTAAAATTAATGTTAGAAGTTAAAATGGTAGTCCCTTGCAAAATATGGCATAAGAAAAAAAAATTCTCACAGCTTTTTTTTTCCTTGAGTGTTATTACTAAGCCGGTAGCAAGAAAATGTCACCAATTGGTAGCAAAAAATGTGCTGCCGACTAGTAGTAAAAAAATTCTTCCAACTGGTAGCAAATAAATATGTTGCTGGTCAGTAGCAAAAATGAAATTCTACTATCTTGTAGAAAAAAAAAATTACTGAGTGACAACATTTGGTGGAAAAAAAAAATTGTGGGGTGGTTTTTAAAAAAAATGCTACCCGGCTAGTAGCAAAATTGTATGCTACCATTGGTAGCATAATATATGTAATTTTGATAGAATAAACATATCAATAATTAAAATACCTTAATGTTGGAGGGTTACAATATGTACTCAATCTCGATCATCAATTCATATGACACCACAAGCATGGGGTAAAGGAATTGTGAAGCAAATTTGATGTGTACTTGATATTCAAAATTGTGAATTTATAATTACTGTATATATGAAGGTGGATTTTGTAAATTTTATTTTCATGAAAATGGATATTAGAAGTAAATCATTTGGCTATTGGTGTAAACTCTATGCGAACCAACCCCTAAAAATAACTTAAAACCCAGAAAAGTTAGGTGACCCAATTATAATCCCCTACACCTACAAAAAATTTCATATGAAAATTTTAAAAACCAAAATATTTGTAAATTAAACAAATATTCACCACTAAAATGTACACTAATAATTACATTTTACATATGTGAAAAGTAATTTCACTACTTGTAAATTTTTTAATTATAGATTGCCCATAAATCTACAAACCGTTGAAACCCTATAACTGATATCAAGTCTTGTCATAGTGAGATACAACCAAACCTCCCACCAAGATTGTAAAAATTATTCTCATCGATAGAGGTAATTCAATCCTCCCTCATAATATTTTATCCACTTGCAATTGGAGTGCCCATAGGCTTACAATCTTAAAGATTATACTTATATAACATGTCTTGTACATATTTAGCTCAAAAAATGGATACTTTCTCTTTCTTTTTATGGAATTTCATGCCAATAAAGTACTTCATAACACCAATATTAGTCATATAAAATTATTATTTCATAGTTTTACTAAATCTTTGCAACATTTTCAGAGATCTTCCTATAAATATCAAGTCATCCTTCATAAAGGACCAACATAACATGTTAGAACCCAAAGCTTGTATAACACGTTAGAGGAGAAGTTTTGGTTTTATATCGAATTCTTAAAAATCATTGATTTTATAACTAGATATAAAATTCTTAAGGATCGAATTCATGGATCTTACTTCATCACCAAAAAATATTTCTTCAACTTATACACCAAAAAATTCTTTACCATTTTACCTCACAAACCTTTTGGTTGCCCACACATATACTTCTTCTTATATCACTTCATTACGAATGAAATATTGAAATCCATTTGATATATTTTCCAATGTTTATGAGAAGAAAAAATAAATCATTATTATTATATAATCTTAATTATCCATGTATCCATAAGTATCCTCATAATCAACCGCATATGTTTGTGTAAACCCTTTTGTAACTAGCTTTTGGCTTGTCCAATTGTACCATTATTTATCTCTTTGGTCTTTGAGACCCATTTTTTTCAATGAAATATTTATCAGATTTATGTTGAATAATAGTCCTTTTATCATTCCTCTCAATTTAATCCATCTCAATTTTCATAGCATCAACCCACTCTTTCCTTTGACTAGCTTCTACAAAATTTCTAGGTTCACTAGTCATAAATGATACTGCAAAACACAATATTTTTCATCATAAGTATCATAAAATAATTTACATTCATGAGAGATTACATCATTTTAATCCTCCTATCATAATTCTGGTCTAAAATTGTATTTTATGGAGGAGGACTTAACAAATTCTTATGTTTAGTTTGGTGTTGATGAAGATGGCTAACTACTCTCTTGGGAAGAGCTAATATTGTTTCCTGTTGAACTAGAAACCTATGTAGGAATTTGTAATCCCTAAAAATATTCTTCAATTTTCTTCCCCCCTTCACTCAATAACCTTTTATAAATATTATCATGACTATCATACATATCTTTTTCAAAAATTTACAATTCCTAGAAATAATTTGGTTTTATTAGTAGGATTGTAAAACTTGTATTGTCTTGCTTTCATCATTATATCCTATGAAGATGTGTTTGAAACTCTTAGGATATAATTTATTTATAAAAAACATAAATACATGAACAAAACATAAACAACCAAATACCTATAGAATACATGCATATTGTTTTCTACCAAACCATGCCTCATATGGTTTCATGTCTTTGAGTGTCAATGTAGGAATCCTATTAAAGATGTAGAATTTTTTAATAGTTTTTTTATAAAAAAATTACTTTTCTTGTGCTTATATTACTACATCTTCATTACTTATTTCTATGATGGATATATTCTTTCTTTCTGGGTAAGTGAACTAAAACGGGGGCAAAAAGCGGACAAAACCCCGAAATTAGCTAAAAACACATACGCATTTTGAAATAACATGCACGTATTATGTTTTAGTAGGTTATGTAATTACCAAGCCTAAAATGCGCACATCATTATAACGTGCACATATTTTAGTTTATTCAAAATGCATGCATGTTATAACGCGTACACATTTCTAGTTCTATGATTTTTGGAAGGGGGAAGGGGGCATATTTACTAAAATAAATGTATGATATTTCTGTAACTTTTATTTTCTTTTACTATTTCTGTATACTTTTATGATTTTCTTATACTTTAAATTTATTTTTACTAAATATAATAAATTAGGGTCACTCTACACCTGATGGAAGTGGTCTCGTAGCTCTAACAATTATAATCTAGAAGATAGTTTTTCAAAATCTAATATGGTCAAATACTTATTTATTTTCAGGATTTCAGTAAGGACCTAAAGATTTCAGGGCATATATATTGTAGTTGGCCTTTGTTTCAAGAAAACATATAGTAATTTTATAGGTTTTTTGACCCTTCTAGATTTTATTTTGGCCCTACCACTATTCAAATTGGTACCAATTTTGAAATTTGGTCCACAATTCACTTTAGTGACCACAATGTTAGGAAATTACTCTAGTTCTCACGATAATTGCTATAACAATATATGTTTTGTTATACCCTTCATTATTCTAGTTTTCTTTTGTGTACCTACTTCCTATTTATTAGGAAGTTAGTTTGTTATTTTATTGGGTTAAATAATAGCCATACATTATAATAATACAGAACAACAATTTAATATTCAAAATATTTTTGTTGTGTATAATCTCTTATTTACAATATCTGATATCAGAGTTGGTGCAATCTTGTGATGGAGGATTTAAAATATGATAGTGGGGGGGCAATGTTATAGTCCATAAAGTTACCTCAGATATATGAGTAGAATTATTTATGAGAGTTAATAGTAAAATATATCCAAACTCTACTTCATTTGGCCCAGCTTCGCCTTTGCAGATTCTCTTTAACACTAACATGCATCTAGGTGCATTTTCCCTGTATTAGTGGAATCAATTTTTATCAAA